>JAVGWX010000014.1:47821111-48043611 GCA_036924085.1 Ariolimax columbianus
GAAAGCAGATTTATCAGCTGGGCCATTTACAACGAATTTTTGCTTTCACTATTTCTAAATGTGTCTTTGTAAGTTGAGTATGATTCTTGTTGATTTATATATCGTCCAGCTTAGAGGTTTTTTATTTTGTTGTGTCATTTTTTGTTGCTTTTTTGATCATCTATGTCGTGGAAACCTCAGTGAAAATGAAGAAATGAAAGGGCAAAAAAAACACACACACACAAAGGAACGACGAGAAGGTCGATAAGAGAGAAACGAGATAATGAGTAGAAATGAAGAAATGTGTAACTGAATGTGAAGGTTTGGAGAATGTTGTACATCAATGTGATACAGATAAAGAAGAAGAAGAAGATAAAGGAGAAAACTAAGAAAACAAAGAAAAAAACAATAAAAAGAGGAGGTATAAGACTAACAAAAAGAAAAAAAGGAGGTATAAGACTAACAAAAAGAAAAAAAGGAGGTATAAGACTAACAAAAAGAAAAAAAGGAGGTATAAGACTAACAAAAAGAAAAAAAGGAGGTATAAGACTAACAAAAAGAAAAAAAGGAGGTATAAGACTAACAAAAAGAAAAAAAGGAGGTATAAGACTAACAAAAAGAAAAAACGGAGGTATAAGACTAACAAAAAGAAAAAAAGGAGGTATAAGACTAACAAAAAGAAAAAAAGGAGGTATAAGACTAACAAAAAGAAAAAAAGGAGGTATAAGACTAACAAAAAGAAAAAAAGGAGGTATAAGACTAACAAAAAGAAAAAAAGGAGGTATAAGACTAACAAAAGAAAAAAAGGAGGTATAAGACTAACAAAAAGAAAAAAAGGAGGTATAAGACTAACAAAAAGAAAAAAAGGAGGTATAAGACTAACAAAAAGAAAAAAAGGAGGTATAAGACTAAACAAAAAAGAAAAAAAGGAGGTATAAGACTAACAAAAAGAAAAAAAGGAGGTATAAGAATAACAAAAAGAAAAAAAGGAGGTATAAGACTAACAAAAAGAAAAAAAGGAGGTATAAGACTAACAAAAAGAAAAAAAGGAGGTATAAGACTAACAAAAAGAAAAAAAGGAGGTATAAGACTAACAAAAAGAAAAAAAGGAGGTATAAGACTAACAAAAAGAAAAAAAGGAGGTATAAGACTAACAAAAAAAAAAAAAGGAGGTATAACACTAACAAAAAGAAAAAAAGGAGGTATAAGAATAACAAAAAGAAAAAAAGGAGGTATAAGACTAACAAAAAGAAAAAAAGGAGGTATAAGACTAACAAAAAGAAAAAAAGGAGGTATAAGACTAACAAAAAGAAAAAAAGGAGGTATAAGACTAACAAAAAGAAAAAAAGGAGGTATAAGACTAACAAAAAGAAAAAAAGGAGGTATAAGACTAACAAAAAGAAAAAAAGGAGGTATAAGACTAACAAAAAGAAAAAAAGGAGGTATAAGACTAACAAAAAGAAAAAAAGGAGGTATAAGACTAACAAAAAGAAAAAAAGAAGGTATAAGACTAACAAAAAGAAAAAAAAGGAGGTATAAGACTAACAAAAAGAAAAAAAGGAGGTATAAGACTAACAAAAAGAAAAAAAGGAGGTATAAGACTAACAAAAAGAAAAAAAGGAGGTATAAGACTAACAAAAAGAAAAAAAGGAGGTATAAGACTAACAAAAAGAAAAAAAGGAGGTATAAGACTAACAAAAAGAAAAAAAGGAGGTATAAGACTAACAAAAAGAAAAAAAGGAGGTATAAGAGTAACAAAAAGAAAAAAAGGAGGTATAAGACTAACAAAAAGAAAAAAAGGAGGTATAAGACTAACAAAAAGAAAAAAAGGAGGTATAAGACTAACAAAAAGAAAAAAAGGAGGTAAAAGACTAACAGAAAGAAAAAAAAGGAGGTATAAGACTAACAAAAAGAAAAAAAGGAGGTATAAGACTAACAAAAAGAAAAAAAGGAGGTATAAGACTAACAAAAAGAAAAAAAGGAGGTATAAGACTAACAAAAAGAAAAAAAGGAGGTATAAGACTAACAAAAAGAAAAAAAGGAGGTATAAGACTAACAAAAAGAAAAAAAGGAGGTATAAGACTAACAAAAAAAAAAAAGGAGGTATAAGACTAACAAAAAGAAAAAAAGGAGGTATAAGACTAACAAAAAGAAAAAAAGGAGGTATAAGAATAACAAAAAGAAAAAAAGGAGGTATAAGACTAACAAAAAGAAAAAAAGGAGGTATAAGACTAACAAAAAGAAAAAAAGGAGGTATAAGACTAACAAAAAGAAAAAAAGGAGGTATAAGACTAACAAAAAGAAAAAAAGGAGGTATAAGACTAACAAAAAGAAAAAAAGGAGGTATAAGACTAACAAAAAGAAAAAAAGGAGGTATAAGACTAACAAAAAGGAAAAAAAGGAGGTATAAGATTAACAAAAAGAAAAAAAGGAGGTATAAGACTAACAAAAAAACAAAAAGGAGGTATAAGACTAACAAAAAGAAAAAAAGGAGGTATAAGACTAACAAAAAGAAAAAAAGGAGGTATAAGACTAACAAAAAGAAAAAAAGGAGGTATAAGACTAACAAAAAGAAAAAAAGGAGAAATAAGACTAACAAAAAGAAAAAAAGGAGGTATAAGACTAACAAAAAGAAAAAAAGAAGGTATTAGACTAACAAAAAGAAAAAAAGGAGGTATAAGACTAACAAAAAGAAAAAAAGGAGGTATAAGACTAATAAAAAGAAAAAAAGGAGGTATAAGACTAACAAAAAGAAAAAAAGAAGGTATAAGACTAACAAAAAGAAAAAAAGGAGGTATAAGACTAACAAAAAGAAAAAAAGGAGGTATAAGACTAACAAAAAGAAAAAAAGGAGGTATAAGACTAACAAAAAGAAAAAAAGGAGGTATAAGACTAACAAAAAGAAAAAAAGGAGGTATAAGACTAACAAAAAGAAAAAAAGGAGGTATAAGACTAACAAAAAGAAAAAAAGGAGGTATAAGACTAACAAAAAGAAAAAAAGGAGGTATAAGACTAACAAAACGAAAAAAAGGAGGTATAAGACTAACAAAAAGAAAAAAAGGAGGTATAAGACTAACAAAAAGAAAAAAAGGAGGTATAAGACTAACAAAAAGAAAAAAAAGGAGGTATAAGACTAACAAAAATAAAAAAAGGAGGTATAAGACTAACAAAAAGAAAAAAAAGGAGGTATAAGACTAACAAAAAGAAAAAAAGGAGGTATAAGACTAACAAAAAGAAAAAAAAGGAGGTATAAGACTAACAAAAAGAAAAAAAAGGAGGTATAAGACTAACAAAAAGAAAAAAAGGAGGTATAAGACTAACAAAAAGAAAAAAAGAAGGTATAAGACTAACAAAAAGAAAAGAAGGAGGTATAAGACTAACAAAAAGAAAAAAAGGAGGTATAAGACTAACAAAAAGAAAAAAAGGAGGTATAAGACTAACAAAAAGAAAAAAAGGAGGTATAAGACTAACAAAAAGAAAAAAAGGAGGTATAAGACTAACAAAAAGAAAAAAAGGAGGTATAAGACTAACAAAAAGAAAAAAAGGAGGTATAAGACTAACAAAAAGAAAAAAAGGAGGTATAAGACTAACAAAACGAAAAAAAGGAGGTATAAGACTAACAAAAAGAAAAAAAGGAGGTATAAGACTAACAAAAAGAAAAAAAGGAGGTATAAGACTAACAAAAAGAAAAAAAAGGAGGTATAAGACTAACAAAAATAAAAAAAGGAGGTATAAGACTAACAAAAAGAAAAAAAAGGAGGTATAAGACTAACAAAAAGAAAAAAAGGAGGTATAAAACTAACAAAAAGAAAAAAAAGGAGGTATAAGACTAACAAAAAGAAAAAAAAGGAGGTATAAGACTAACAAAAAGAAAAAAAGGAGGTATAAGACTAACAAAAAGAAAAAAAAGGAGGTATAAGACTAACAAAAAGAAAAAAAGGAGGTATAAGACTAACAAAAAGAAAAAAAAGGAGGTATAAGACTAACAAAAAGAAAAAAAGGAGGTATAAGACTAACAAAAAGAAAAAAAGGAGGTATAAGACTAACAAAAAGAAAAAGAGTGATACAGAAAAAAAGAAGAACAAGAACAAAAACAAGTAGAACAAGAAGTACACGACCTAGATATAAAAGAGGAAAAAGAAAAGGAAGAAGAAGAAGCAGAATAAGAAGGACAAGAAGAATGAGAACTAGAATTGCAAGAAGAACACGATCTAGAAGGAAAGGAAGAAAAAGAAAAGGAAGAAGAAGAAGCTGAACAAGAACAAGAAAGACAAGAAGGAGTAGAACTAAAAGGAAATGAAGAAGAGGAATAAGAAGAAGAAGAAGAAGAAGAAGAAGAAGAAGAAGAAGAAGAGGAAGAAGAAGAAGAAGATGAAGAGGAAGAAGAAGAAGAAGAGGAAGAAGAAGAAGAGGAAGAAGAAGCAGAGGAAGAAGAAGAAGAGGAAGAAGAAGAAGCTGAACAAGAACAAGAAGGACAAGCAGAAGTAGAACTAAAAGGAAATGAACAAGAGGAAGAAGAAGAAGAAGAAGAAGAAGAAGAAGAAGAAGAAGAAGAAGAAGAAGAAAAATAAGAACAAGACCAAAAACAATAACAACAACAAGGATAACAGGAAGAAGAAGAAAAACACGAAGAAGAACAAGAGGAACAAGAACAAGAAGAATGAAAAGGAAAAGAAGAAGAAGTGGAAGAGAGGAAATAAAAGAAGAAGAAAAAGAGGAAGAGAAAGAAGAAGACGTAATGTCTCAAATCTGTGGCAATGGCATTACGAAAAAGCATTCTTACGTGTAATGAAGAATCAATCTTGACATATGAGTGTTAATCATGGTCAATTACCAAATAGGCATGAATACAGCTGGAATCCACAAATGTCCCCATACATAAGTGTGTTAGTAATCACATGAACATAAAAGAAAACTACTGTTGGTGGATTGAAGGAGGCCAAGCGCAGAGATAACATGTTTCATGTATCAGAACGAAAGGATCAACATGTTGGGGTATATTCTGAAATTGATAACGGGTGGCCATAAGGTTTGGACACATGTCCTCTATCCTCGCAAACAAGCTTTCAAAACTTCGGTAAGTCAGTTTTTCTAGATATAATAAATGTCTAACATGTAATATGTGTGAAGACTACAGACGCAACCTTTATTAGTCCCCCCTATGATTCTCTCTCGGGCGGAGTCTAGCAATATTAATAAATGTCAGAATAAACCAAACAAACAAGACGTCGGCGCGCGAGCTGGGCAGCCTTCTCGTACTTTAACACGGTGCTGGATGCTTGCCAAAGTCAGAACCTTAGCGCATCTCTCTTCAACTTCACTGTGCTCCCTGCGATGTGCTATGGTGCAGAGACATGAACATTCACAAAATCACTGGAGCACAAATTCAGCGTTACCAAGGTTTCATTTGAGAGACGCTTGGTCAGAATCACTCTCATCAAACAGCTCATACAAAATAGCCACATTTCTGACATTTACGACGATTAGAAACGGATGCGGAAATATGTGCATTGCATAGATGGGCAGGTCATATGTTACGAAACAAATGATAGTCGATGGAGCACGGCGAGAACAGTCTGGTAAGACTGAGACAAAAAGATACTACAGGGAAGATCTTCAATGCGTTGGTCATACGGTCCTGCTGTCAACAACAACACAAGAGTCGATTCTGGCCAAATGATTACCTCCCGCTGGACGCTTCTAAGACTGCAACACACTCCCTCCCCTTTGTAGATCCGAAGTTAGTGACTGGCAAGACTGCCATGGGCTTTCATGTCTGTTGATGTCTTTAAGGGCGCTCCACTTCTAACAAACATATTGACAAAGACCCCTATGTCATGTTAGGGTCAGGTGAAATAAACTGACCTAGGTTCCCACCTCACGTCAGAGTAAGGCGAAACATACTGTCCAAGGTTCCCCCCTCACGTCAGGGTTAAGTGAAACATACTGACCAAGGTTCTACCTCATGTCAGGGTCAGGTGAAACATACTGTCCAAGGTTCTACCTCATGTCAGGGTCAGGTGAAACATACTGTCCAAGGTTCCCACCTCACGTCAGGGTTAAGTGAAACATACTGACCAAGCTTCTACCTCATGTCAGGGTCAGGTGAAACATACTGACCAAGCTTCTACCTCATGTCAGGGTCAGGTGAAACGTACTGACCAAGGTTCCACCTCACGTCAGGGTCAGGCGAAAAATACTGACCAAAAAAAGTATTGTGGAATATATTGACCATGAGCCGCCACCTCACGTCAGAATCAAATGAAACATACTGATCAAGGCCCCCACCTCACGTCAGAATCAGGTGAAACATACTGACCAAGACCATCACCTCACGTCAAGGTCAAGGGAAACATAGTGACCAAGACCCTCACTTCACATCTGGGTCAGGCAAAATATACTGACCAACTGATGTCACAACGGTTTCCTAGAAAACTAGCTGTGTAACAGTAATCTAGCCAACAACATGGGAATCTACATTGTGATCCCCAAAGGGGCATGCCTGCAAAGACGCTTCACTTTACACTACAGATAGGAAGCACCAAATCGCTTTTTTCTTAAATACACAGCAAAATATAATAAAAAGCTACTGCAACCTACTTCCATAGAAACCATTATGAAGAATATAATTAACACAAACAACAATAACAACAACGTCAATTTCCTGCAGTAAATAATATCACATTTTCCCTCCAGGATATTTTTACGAGACCCCTTCCCAACAAATCCAGACTTGATCTACCTGGTCCTGTTCATCCATACACAACTGACAACAACTGTCACTTTGTCCTTCTTGTTCGGTTCTAAGGTGAGTAGCATACACATCCAGATTTGTATCTGGACAGCTTCTAATGTACTTTTTTCATGACATTGAGATTCGTATCTGGACAGCTTCTAATGTATTTTTTTCACGACATCCAGATTCGTATCTGGACAGCTTCTAATGTACTTCTTTCACGACATCCAGATTCGTATCTGGACAGCTTCTAGTGTACTTCTTTCACGACATCCAGATTCGTATTTGGACAGCTTCTAGTGTACTTCTTTCACGACATCCAGATTCGTAGTCGGACAGCTTCTAATGTACTTGTTTCACGACATTCAGATTCGTATCTGGACAGCTTCTAATGTACTACTTTCACGACATTCAGTTTCATATCTGGTAAGATTAAAATGTACTTATTTAACGACATTCAGATTCATTTTTGGACAGTTTCTAATGTACTTATTTCATGACAATAACAGTCATATCTGGTCAGATTACAATGTACTTATTTCATTACATACAGTTTATATATATTTATCTTATAAGGTATTTATTTAATGACATTGAAATACATCTATATTCGGTTTCAGATTTATGCTTAGCGGGCTAGGCTCGAACAGCTTATTACTCTGCTGCGGCCGCGGAGGGTGATTAATCGATGTGCGAGCCCATTATAATAGACTCAAACACTAGAGCAAAGTAGACCCGCAGCCTGTTCAGCGCCTAAAATACTGCTCTTAACAAACCACAAAGCCATGGCCGGTGTTAGGACATTCACACAGTTAGTCGCCTCTTACGACATGATCTCCGTAGTGGGGCTATTCTTGTCCTTGTCATACACAAAGGATTCCGCGGCGAAGTGGTTAAGCCGTCGGCGTCGTGATCAGGTCGTGTGGGTTTGACCCCGGACTCCTCCGTCTTTTTCACGGGTGCTTGATGCAGAGTCCCCTGCATCTCGTATTCGGCCCCTAGTCGTCTTGTCGGTGACTTGCCACTGGGGTAGGGCGGTACGAGACGAGAGAGTGAGGATAAAAAGTATCGCGGTTAATCCTTACTAAAAACAACGCTAGCAAATAAATTATGCCATCATCGTCTGCGATGGACGTCGGTCTTTGCCTTTGCCATACACAAATACCCTGGCGGACTTCTCGGAAATTAAACGCAACTGATATATAAAAATTAAACAAATTTCAACTGTTAATACTTGCTTACGTCGCCCTGGTTAACAACGGTGGAGATCATGTTTTCTATATTCAACCACGTGAATTGCATTGTCACTCCCCCTCAACATGTCATCCTTATTACACGTTTCCAGAAGGTTTTGCAGACCATGTGCGGCCCATACCAGTTACACATCATCAAAAGAAAAAGATGATTAAATCAATGAGAGAGTTTCCAACTCAAAAAGAAGATGACTATCATAATATAGTTCGGCAAGAGCAGATTGTCATACTGCGTCTCAGAACGGGACACAACCGACTCCGTAGCCACATGTATACAATATTTAGGATTGGCAGCTCAAGTATGTGTAAATGTGGACAGGCATCCCAGACTGCAGAGCATATACTCCAGGTCTGTCCAGAGTATGAGATACTGGCCAAGAGAAACAACACTGGAAGGGAAACTATATGGACGTATGTGTGAACTGCAGAAGACAGTGAGGTTATACAAAAGACAACTTTGCAGATGTAGACAACTCCAAGCGAACGAAAGAATAAGAAGAAAAATGTGCGGTCAAAGTCTTGTGTTGTTCCACAGTCGCACGTCAAATCCTCCTTTGTATCCTCATCTCTTTCATTTCTTCCTGTATCGCGAAACACCAGTTTGGAGTATATTTAGTGACTTCCATGTTGCTTAAGGCAAGTGGTGTACAAGCGAGGATTCCACTCGAAATTCGGACCTGGAGACATACATCAGTTCATTCCATTTTTCAATAAGACATCAGGGACTAGTCTGTAAGTGTTGTCAGGGACTAGTCTGTAAGTGTTGACTGGGACTAGTCTGTAAGTGTTGTCAGGGACTAGTCTGTAAGTGTTGTCAGGGACTAGTCTGTAAGTGTTGTCAGGGACTAGTCTGTAAGTGTTGTCAGGGACTAGTCTGTAAGTGTTGACTGGGACTAGTCTGTAAGTGTTGTCAGGGACTAGTCTGTAAGTGTTGACGGGGACTAGTCTGTAAGTGTTGTCAGGGACTAGTCTGTAAGTGTTGACTGGGACTAGTCTGTAAGTGTTGACTGGGACTAGTCTGTAAGTGTTGTCAGGGACTAGTCTGTAAGTGTTGTCAGGGACTAGTCTGTAAGTGTTGACTGGGACTAGTCTGTAAGTGTTATCTGGGACTAGTCTGTAAGTGTTGTCTGGGACTAGTCTCTAAGTGTTGACAGTGATCGTTCGTCGAGATTTCAGTCTTGATTCTTGAGCCGTTTGCTTGTTCTCTCTTTCAATTTCTGATGCGGCACTACTTTCTGTCTCAGGGGGTAGTTCAACGTTTATCGGGTATATTTATTTTAGTCGGAGTAGGTTTCAAGCACGTTGCAACTATCCGACCAAGTCTCATTTATTCCTTTAGCAATATATTTGACGTGTAAATAGTTGCTCCAAACTGGCTAGCGCTCTCAGGTATGGAGAACCACAAGGCGAGTGTTGATGTTCGGAGGACATCTATGTGTGCATCCCATGTGGTGCCTAACAATTTTTGGGATGATATTATTTATCTCATGTATCTTCTGTTTTTGTTTCCTGTCAATGTATCACGTAAAGTTGTCAATGACAGATGATAACAGTGTCAAAACATTTAGGAAATTAAATATTGTGAATGTTGGTGTTGTCAAAATCGGTTAAAGGTGTCAGATCATGATGTCAGTTCATGGTGTCAGTTCTTGGTGTTAGATCATGGTATCAGTTCATGGTATCAGTTCATGGTGTCAGTTCATGGTGTCAGATCATGGTATCAGTTCATGGTATAAGTTCATGGTGTCAGTTCATGGTATCAGTTCATGGTGTCAGTTCCAGGTCTCAGTTCAACGTGGAAGATTTTACTGATAAACAGTATTCTTCGTGCAATCATAACTAGTGAAGTAAACAACATAAATTGTCAAGCGCAAATTTCTGAGCGGATACCTCTCGAATTTTGTAATATATTATATATTTCGAATATAGACAAATAATCATCGGCCCATAACTTGTGAAAGGAAATACATAGGATCTTGAAATAAGTTAGACTAGTCTACAAATCTTGGCTTGGCTTGGCTTCGTTCGTTCTCAATCTCCCCCTACCAAACCCTGAAATGGCTTAAGTAGCAGAATGTAGTACACAGAACATAATGCGTTGTGTCGTAGTTTACAGCTTTACTGCGATATTTGCACCTTTCGGTCCAACACATCCGACTTCAGCCAGCATTTTTTTGAGTACCGGGTTAGCATTCCCGCTTCGATCCCTTCTCCTTAACCAGTCTGCCCTGCTGCAGCCTGTTATCCAGGATCCCCCCATGGAGATGTACATCGATCTTGGCAGCTCTGGTTCGCTGGCCCTGACGCTAGCAGTCAGCTATGGGTCGATGACCACTGTAGCTCATGCGCTGCTCAGCATCTTGGTCTACAAATCTACCATAGAATGTTCAGTGACAATTTAAGTCCAATATGTCTTTCTTTCGATTTGAAATCTTCAGACTCACACACATACAGACACACGCATATACATACATATATTAACAGCAATCCAAATGGTTGGCCCCATGACACGTCAAACACCACAAAGTATCCCTCAGAAAGCTTTGCTATAAATATACATTGGATAAAAAGCCCACGTCAAAGACGGATAGCAGAAATGACAGACGCAGTGAAACTCCCCATGTAGGAAGCACATATTCGGTCTCGGACAAGAAACCTTTTCATAACTTGACGCTGAAAGGCACAAACACGACCAAAAAAAGAGAAAAGAACAAAGATATATGTAAAAACAATTTAATGGTATTAGATTGATTTATCTTCAGTCCACACTTATATCGTTAGACGTCGTTGGGTGGTGCGACCTCCTTTTTTTCATATTTTTTAGCAGGTGAAAATCCACTGGTGACTTCCCAGGTTAATCCTAGCATCCTTTAGCCCGTGGAATATATGATCGCCTATTTTTAAAACTGGTGGACGGGGAAGTGAAAATTAGAGCAAGGTAGACAAGCAGCTTCTTATTTGCCATCTAAGCCGTCCCGCTAACCACATAACCAAGACCTGATGTTATGACCACACAGCCCCCATTTTTGCGACATTTTCTCTGTGGGGCGAGATTCCCTAGAATAATTTGAGTAGATTTTTAACTTGAAATTTGTCCGAGCAGCGGCCGTTAGGCCTACTCTTTTCGATTTCGAACTGCTAAGGTATTTTTAACGTGCGCACCACTGCACATGGGTGTCTGATCTCACTACTCAGAGATCAGGGGAAATATTTACCGGATGATTCACGTTAACCCGCGACGTCCATCACCCTAGGCGAACACCTTACCTCGAGACCACTGGGTCCCCCACCCTAGGCGAACACCTTACCTCGAGACCACTGGGTCTGTCATCGAGGCGAACACCTTATCTCGAGACCACTGGGTCCCTCACCCTAGACGAACACCTTACCTTGAGTCTACTGGGTCCCCCACCCTAAACGAACACCTTACCTCGAGACCACTGGGTCCCCCACCCTAGACGAACACCTTACCTTGAGTCTACTGGGCCCCCCACCCTAGACGAACACCTTACCTCGAGTCCACTGGGTCCCCCCCCCCCCCCACAATGGTATTAGATTGACACATTTACTTGTATTACTCACAGGCCTACTTAGTATACAAATATCATGGCAAAAGTCACGAGCAAGCAAATTCAACAGGCCTCAGTAGAAACTCCAAGTACGCAAAAGGACCCAGACTTCCCAGTACGACATCAAATACTTTGGGCCGGAACGGCTACAGCACGGGTGATGAGGAGGAGTATGAGAGCTTTCTGGAAAAAGATATTCAGGTAATTTTCATACTTCTTTTCTTCCTTATTATCATCGGTTGGCGTTAGGGATCATGGACCTACATTTCCTCTTATTACTTGTGTCGGTAATAAGTTCCACCATTGATCGTCTTCCATGTCAGGCATTCAGACTGTTCAATAATTTCTCGATTTGCCTTGCTCTGTCCCTCTTGCCAGCGATTCTGCCCGTTGTCGCCGTCTTTTCCAACCCATCTCTTCTCACTTGGCTGAAAAAGAATGACTGCCTTGTCTTGACTTGTCTCGTTATCTTTCTTTGTGTCTGTCCTTCCTCAAGAACCACGCTATTCTATTTCTTTGTAGTCCATGGAACTCTCAACATTCTTTTGTACGAGGCATGTTCAAATGAAACCGGACCAAACTGCAACAAGTGAACATACGTACGATACGCATGATGACGTCGATTCTGATGTAAACAACACCTACCAACCGTCAAATTTGCAGAATATCATAATCCTCCGACTCATAGTTTCCTCAGTAGACCGAGGAAAACAAGGCGGGTGTGATACGAAATCCGTCCAGAGTTGATCAGCGATTATAATTTTTTTTCAGATTAGAGGCGTATTCAGCTACAAAAAAACACAGGGCAAGTACCAACGTCCGATAAACGAATGACTGTGTTCCATATGTTGTGTCGGTCAGTTTTCAGATGATATTATTTCTTCTGTGTATCTTATGCGTTGTTTCTTGACAGTGGGTCATGTAAGATAGTGTGTGGTCAAACTTTACGCTGAGATATTTGGGAGCCGTGCAGAGCACAAGCTCCTGTCCTTGTCAGCTAATCTGAAGTTTTCTTATCGCCTTTATGTTTTTGGGTTTTACTGGAACCTGGTGGGGAGAAAGACTAACGTCTGATCAGGCAAAACATACCCTCACCTCTGCTTCCTAGTAGCCCTTCCTGAAACGCTCTGTTTTCATAGCAGTTTGGCTAGCTAGGAGACGTATCGACGTGATCCCCGTAGTAGTGAGTGACATGCAGACAAAGCCAAGCATAGCAACCGCTTGGAGGACTCCGGTCCACATTCATCAGTATGTTCTGGATAGGAGGACTGCGGTCCACATTTATCATTACGCTCTGGATGTGAGGAAAGCTACAGCAGCCTGCCACTTCACGTCCTTTTTCAGGGCGCATAAAAGAATAAACCTACTCATTAAGGGCATCAAACAACAACAACAACAACAACTGGGATGTGGTTTTATGTTACGTCATCACGCGTGAGCTTTTAACAAATAGAAAACACCCAGGCTTAACCTGTTGGGGGCACCATTAACACGTTTTTTGCTCAGAAAAGCACTGCTGTTCAATCCAGGTACCTGAGAGTCGAGGACGCTGTTGATTATTGGCGTGACCATGACCTCGCCGTCTTGTTAGTTAGGTATGGTCAGTAACTTTCCTAGCTGATGTGTTTCTTTCCTCAACAGTAAATCAGTTTACCCATTTCCGTCTGGGTCAGCTTGAGCCAGTTGATAACGGTGATTGATTCCATATCCTGTGGTGTAAACATTTGGCGCTCTATCACTTATCAGCTCACTCTCAGAGGACACTATATAACTGTATTATAGACGAAGACTGATTGCTGAGCGATTAGGGTGCCGGTCGTCTAACGAGAAGCACGTGTGTTCGAGCCCTGATAATGACCTACATTTTGTTTCTATTGAGTTAAAACTGGTGACTGTCGTGGTTGTTGCTGTTGTTGATGATGATGATGTTGGTTGTTGTTGTAGTGTAAGCCACTCATACTAAATTCAATCAGCTTTTGTCAATAATTATATACGAGAGCGAATAACTAGTTCAGAGGGATAAGAGGAAAAAGAAGAAGAAGAAGAAGAAGAAGAAGAAGAACAAAAGAAAGTAAGAAATAAGGAACGAAAAAAAAAAGAGAGAAAGAAACACAAGAAAAAGAAGAAAAAGAAAGCTAACATTTAAAAAAGGAGAAGTGGAAGATAAAGAAGAAGATACAAACAAGAAGATACAAACAAGAAGATACAAACAAGAAGATACAAAAAATAATATAAAACGAAGACAAAGATGAAAGAGAAGAAAAAGAGAAGTAGAATAATGAAGAAGAGGAAGAAGAAGAAGGAATGGGAGAAAGGAAAATACGAAGATGAAGAATAACAAGACAAAATAAGTTGGTTAACAAAAGATAAAAAGCGAAATCACCGAATAGAAGATGGCGAATAAGGAGAAGAGGAAGAAGAAGAAAAAACTGTTTAAGTCTACAATTTGTACGGTTATCTCCCTTGGCTAAATATTTTCTGGGTAATGTCCATGACTTTTTTTTTTTCAGGAAGAATTTCGTCGCTTGTACACACAATTAGAACTTCTGAAACAAAGAAACATGAAAATTGGGAACAGACATTTGCAGGTAAGGTATGTCCAGAAATCGAATATGCTGTGTTTTCAACTACTATAGGGAAAGGTGATGTCGCGGATATTATCAATCTTCCTGAGACAAAAGCATTCATCAGGGCAACGTACAGTGCAAAATGGAAAAAAGACCATCCTGGCCACATAGTAAACGATGCCTACAATCAACTCTCCAGGCGAGACCAGGTGATAATTCTCCGACTACGCACAGGTCACAACAGACTTAGATGCCATCTGTACAAGTTCAACACTATAGATCTTTGTGCCTGCAGCACAGCCCCCCACCCCCACCCTCCACCCCCCAGCACCCCCACCTCCTCATGAAGGCAGAACATATTTTGTAGTCCTGTCCACTGTATCCCGACAAATGAAGTAGCATTTGGCAATAGCCAATGTCCTTCCACGAGAAGCTATACGGAAGCGTACAGAGCATTGAGTCGACTGCTGCCTTTGTTAGAGTCTGAAGTTGAGGTCTGAAGATGAACGAGGAAGAAGAAGAAGAACCTTCATGGGATAAAGACTGCCTCAGCGTCGCCTATGTATCTGGGCAGAAAACTACGGCCTCCCCGCAGAGCCGCACATCACAAGCGCATAAGACAAGTCAACTGATTAAGACAGGAACAGTAACACCTCTATAAACAGCAAACCGCTCATAAGAACAGCGCGGACGGCGTGGTCTAGTGGTTAAGTGACACGGCTAACAACCAGTAGGGGCTGAGTTCGATCCCCATCACAGCAACAGCCGTTACCCCGGGGAAGTAAACTCCTAGAAAATGCAGGAGGAAGCAGACCCTTACATAAAATGCGTGCTGAAGTCGGATGCACTAGGCCGACAGGCGCAAAATAAAAACCCAAGTGCAACGCACACGGCCTTGGAGATTCGAGAAATAAGGCGAACGCAACCAAAAAAAACAAGGAACAGCAAACATGTCTTCAGCACAGCAAACACAGAAACTTGCTTGAACAGATGGGAATCACACGCAGGAATGTATATAGACTAATACCACACCTCAATTCAAATTGCTTCATAAGATACCTCGCAAGGAAGGATCAGAAAACCATTTTCCAGATGAGAACCCGGGACATCCTACTTAACATCCACCTGAAAATAATCCAGACACAATACACAGTGCCAGCTGTTTACACGCACATGCAACACAGTGCCAGTTGTGTACACGCACATACAACACAGTGACATCTGTGTACACGCACATACAACACAGTGCCAGCTGTGTACACGTACATACAACACAGTGCCAGCTGTGTACACGCACATACAACACCGCTCATCTTTGAGTGGCAGACGGTCAACGATGTAAAGAAAATGCTTCTTGCTCCAAGATCAGGTAACTGACACGTGTTAGACACTAAACTACAGCTAAGAAACACTTGCAAATACCATAACACGGCATTGGGCAGTAATATCAGCAAACCCTGCTACATTAAAAGACCCGTTGTGGAATCCAGATCGGTAAAAACCAAAATCGTGTAACCTTCAAAGCACCCTGTAACAGATTACTTAAAACTGTTTTCATGAGATAGTGACCTTGACCTCATCATCTGCAATTATTTGCTACAGAAACACAATTGCAAGAGTAAATTAAGTGATTTGATAAATGGTTCATATCAGAAGAACAAAGAAGATACAGGTTCCAATAAAGCGAAAGAGACAGCTAATAAATAGTATGTTTTTACCAACTCTCTGCTACCAGTGCCAGACATGGATTCTCACCAAGGCACAAGAAAAAAAGACCATGGTTTGCGGAATGAGGTGTTTGAGAAAGGCTGTCAGGGTTACAAATCTGGGTAAAACAGAAGATGGGTGCAACATAGTGCATGGAATACATAGAAAGGCAGAGAATAAAATGTTCCGACAGCTGACAAGAATGCAACCCAATTTACTAGCTGTTCGTATCTAAAAAAAACAGAGATCAGGGCTGCAGAGAAAGAGGTAGAGGTAGGTAAGTATAGAGGTTGTTTAAGCAATGGAACATAGCGTTAGTTAAACATTCGTTTGTGGTGTCAGAGCTGTGCACATGGGCATTGTCATGATGGAAATACAATTGCCTGTGCGCCACTTCTCAGGGTGATGTCTGCGGAGACGTTACAGGACTGTTCTGTAGAATTCAGCATTGACACGTTGTCCTCTAGGGACGTATTCATGATGAACCAGCCCATCAATGTCGAAGAATACAATCACCATGGTCTTAACACTGGACTTGACCTTTTTGCGCTTTCTTCGGTCGAGGAGATGATGACGACTGCCACTCTGTCGACATTTACTTTGTTTCCGGGCCATATCCGTAGATCCAGATTTTATCACCAGTGATAATCGAGGATATACAATTTGCGTCATTCTTAGTTTGCTTTCCAGGGTCAGTGGAAATGGGCAACCGATCGTGGTTCTGGTCCTCAGTCAGATGTTGGAGCAGGAGTTTTGCTGCTACACGTCTCATGTGCAAATCTTCAGCTCTTCGATTGATATTCCAATATCCTCAGCAACCTCTCTGATAATCAGACGACGGCCAGCGGGTATTATTTCTTTCACCTGTGCCGCTATCTCGTCGGTGTGGGAAGTGGATGGTCTGCCTAGACAGGGTCATCTTCAGAGGATCGGCGTCCATTTTTAAAACAGGAATACCGATCAAATGTTTTAGATCGACATAGACAGTACTCTCCAAACAGTGACTGCGGCATTTCAAAAGTTTCGGAACCAATTTGTTCAAGACGAAAGCAAGAATCATTGCATACCCGTTAATGGATGAATCGCGACAAGCACTACAAGGTCAACTGCACTTATAGGCTGCCATACAGCTAATGCGCAAAGTTATCGACTTCCGGTTTGGTAAATACATTGGCATGTGGTTGTTGGGCATTCCGTGGCGAAGTGGTTAAGCCGTCGGCCTTGTGATCAGTTGGTGTGGGTTCGACGCTGGACAGCCGTCTTTTTCACGGGTACTTGATGATGCGGAGTCCCCTGCATCTCGTAGTCGCCCTCTAGTCGTCTTATCCTTGACTTGCCCCTGGGGTCGGGCGGCACGAGAAGAGAGAGTGAGCACAAAAAGTAGCTCAGTTAATCCTCACTAAAAACAGCGCTAGCAAAATGACTGATGTCATCATTGACTACGATGGACTTCCGCCTTATATTATATCATTAACTCTTTTCGTCTTGACAGACGATAGTAATTGTGCTTTTAGCACGACGCCCTGGTAGAAATATACAGACCACGTGTTGCCCATGCAGTATGGCACCTTTCTCGGTCTGCCTTGTTTGCAATAAGGGAAAGGTGATACCAATATATTTGGAACAAGGCACGCTGAAGAAGCTGCCGCATCAGCAGAGCAATGCTCTTTATGTTCGCCTGTTGTTGGGGCTTCACTTCTAGACCAGCCGCCAACCAAGACTAAGGGTAGGGCATTGCCTCCTTTTGCGTGTGCTCCTCCGCACATCGTCGGTTATCGGGTTTGGTAGATACTGACCAACTTTCAGAGTTATCCGAAAACAGGTTGTACAGCCAAATCTGACAAAACCCGACAAGATACGCAAGTATCTTATCTGCAAGGCTTCAGATTGTTTGAAATCAGATTTGTCCTTCTCCTAGATGAGGTCTTCATTGGCTGGTTTTAAGGCCCCAGAAGCTCGCATTCCGTTCCTTCTCCTGTTAGTAAAAACAGTTCTGCCTTGCGAAGGCCAGGAGATGGACTTTGTTATCAAAGGCCATATGAGACGCACACCATGTGAGCATTTAATTGAGAGTTCATCTTCAACCCCTCCCCTAACTATAACAACATTTAGAACCTAAATAAATATATTTAACGACATAAAATTATAGTTATCCTTTCTGCAAGTCCTAACACAGAATCAGAATATTCGTTTGAACCTGGGTACCCTCTCGGGTGATCTCAACCTGTTACCTAAGATACACGTTTCTGATCCCAAATGTTGTGTTTGTGTGTGTCTTGTAACAGGTCAAGCTAACAGCAATGACAGAGGCGGCACAGAAAGATGAACTGACGAAAGGGGATTCCCCCAATCATTGCCCATCCAATATCAATGGCGGTAAGAGAATCGTGATAAACCTGGACGATTACCACGTGTCCACGGAGGTCTAGATGGTCGTAATGTATCTGGGTGGATGTGAGATGTGGAGATGGATGTGAGATGTGGAGATGGATGTGAGATGTGGAGATGGTCGTGATGTATCTGGGTGAATCTGAGATGTGGAGATGGATGTGAGATGTGGAGATGGATGTGAGATGTGGAGATGGTCGTGATGTATCTGGGTGGATGTGAGATGTGGAGATGGATGTGAGATGTGGAGATGGATGTGAGATGTGGAGATGGATGTGAGATGTGGAGATGGTCGTGATGTATCTGGGTGGATGTGAGATATGGAGATGGTCGGAATGTATCTGGATGGATGTGAGATGTGGAGATGGATGTGAGATGTGGAGATGGATGTGAGATGTGGAGATGGATGTGAGATGTGGAGATGGTCGTGATGTATCTGGGTGGATGTGAGATGTGGAGATGGATGTGAGATGTGGAGATGGATGTGAGATGTGGAGATGGTCGGGATGTATCTGGGTGGATGTGAGTTGTGGAGATGGTCGGGATGTATGTGGATAGATGTGAGATGTGGAGATAGTCGGGATGTATCTGGGTGGATGTGAGATGAATAGATGAATGGGATATGGGTTTATGAATGCGTGGTGGATAGATGAATGGATGATGAGTAGATAGAAGGATGGGTATATGAATGAAAGATGAGTTGTTGAATGTGTGATGTTTCTATAGAAGTGTGATGAATGTATGCATGGTAGATGAGTAGACGAATAAGGGATGGGTAAATAAATGGGAGACGGGTTGATGAATGGGTAGACTAATAAAAGATGGAAAAATAGATGAGAGATGGGTTGATGAATTGGAACATTAATGAGAAAGGGTTAAATAAATGGGAGATGGGTTGATGAATCGGTAGACTAATGAGAGATGGGTAGATACATGGAAGATGGGTTGATGAATCGACAGAATAATGGGAGATTGGTAGATAGATGGGAGAAGGGTTTTGAATGGGCAGATTAATGGGAGATGGGAAGATGGATAGACAGGTTAATGAGATATGAGTAGCTAAATGGGCAGATTAATGCCAGATGAGTAGATAAATAGTAGATGAGTTGATGAATGGGTAGATCAATGAGAGATGGGTAGATGATGAATGGATATATTTATTATAGCTGGATAGATAAATTGGAGATGAGTAGAAGAGCTGACAGATTGATTAGAGATGGGTAGATATGTTGGAGATGGGTTGATGAATTAAAAGATTAATGAGAAAGTAGTAAATAAATGGGAGATGTGCTGATGAATGGACAGATTAATTGGAGATGGGTAAATGAATGGGCAGATTAATGAGTGATGGGTAGATGAATCTGAGCTATGTTGATGAATGGGCAGATTAATGAGAGATGGGTAGAAACGGGGCAGATAGGATGATGAACAGGCAGATTAATGAGTGATGGGGAGATGAATGTGTGATGGCTAAATAAATCTGTGATGGGCAGATGAATGTGTGATCATTTTATGGATGTGTGATTGATAGATAAATGCGTGATCTTTTTATGGATGTGTGATTCTTAGATGAATGTCTGATCTTTTTATGGACATGTGATTGATAGATAAATGCGTGATCTTTTTATGGATGTGAAATCGGTAGATGAATGTGTGGTCTTTTTATGGATTTGTAATTCGTAGATGAATGTGTGACTTTTTTTATGCATGTGTGATGGGTAGATGTTATTATTCAATTTCCACAATGAGTAAGTTTACACTTTTGTGCGCCCTGAAAAGGACGTTAAATGTCGGGTTGTAGTAGCTTTCATCACATCTCGAGCATGCTGACAGAGACCACGGTCCTCCATGTGGCTGTGGTATGCTTGGCTTCATCTGCGTGGCGCTTACTACTACGGGAATCACATCGATCCACATCATATCAGCCAGGCTGCCATGAAAACAGTATGTTTCCAAGGAGCGCTACATGGAAGAAAGATTGTGGTCTTGGTCAGTGTATTTTGCTTGACCCTGACGCGACATAATGGTCAGTGCCTGACTGGACTAACGCCTCAGTTCCCCGATAAGTAGATCAATGTGATATCTTCCAATGAATGTGTGATGTATATATGAATATGTGATGTGTGGATGAATTTGTGATCTTTTTATGCATGTCTGATATGTACTTGCATGTGTAATGAGTTGATGAATTAGAGAATGGTAGATAGTTGTTATGTATGTGCGATATTTGTACATAGATATGATATAAGGGACTGATATATAGATGTCTGTGAGTGGGCATTAGAGTGTCAGATGTGCTGATGTGTGTTATATTGGCTGATGGATATGTAATCGATATGTGAATGTGTGATGATTAGATGGATGTTTCAGTGGATGACATATGTGTATGTGGCGCGTGCAGATATATATGCAGATGTGTAAATGGATATATGACATGCACGTTCTATAATGTGAGTGAAGGCACGTAAGTATTTTTACGTGTCGTGTTCTAGATGACATGTGTGTATGTTCAAACGTGAGAGATGACATGTAAGTATGATCATATATGTACGGGAACACGATCACATTTAAAAGAAGGCATGTACATTTGTCCACATGTACTAATGCTCGTGCATCACATGCGAATATGTCCACTTTATTTGTTCAGTCATGTGAATAATCTAGTCCTTTTTGTATCTCCGCTGAAATTGGTGACATTCGCGTTTATTTGGATTAAAGTGAGAAATTTTCACAGTATGTCAACCTCACTCTCTCGTCTTGAGCTATCTTTAGACAATGGCAAGACATTATCGAGATGACTGTAGATAGCACGTGATGTAGATTGTTACACAGGGTTTACTCCCGAAGCCTTTCCCGTAAGAAGGTGTCTCGCAAGGCAGTGGTGGTGGGCATCCAATAGTTGAGGAGTGTAGGATGACCAGTACTAAATCTTTATATTCATAACAAATGGCACAGGAAACTGTTAGCATCAAATAATGTTCCAGATATGCACAAACTGTTGTCTTTGAGTGAAATTCAAAGTCACCCACATAATGACAGACGCACTATGGTTAACCCGGTTTTCCGCAGACCCACAAGTGGCAGCAGAGGTAATCCAACCAAATTGTGATGGTGTTCGTTAACCAAATATACATATCATTAAATTGTTATCGATAGTAAATAATGACAACTGAGTCGATCGTTGCTGGAAATCCAGTCCTTAGAGTCGAAATGTTATAAAAAGATTCCCAAAATACCATGGACCGAAAAAAAAGTTGGAAATAGAGAAGAACTGGTTCATATATTCCGTCATGGACAAAAATGTAAATACTTTGACCACACCAGAAGACTCAACGGTATTGAGAGAGCGATAATGGAAGGTATGGTGCCAGGCAAAAGAGACAGAGACAGACCAAAATGAAATGGCGACGGTTCTCCCCCCCCCCCCCCGTCCGCCCCCTTCCGCCCCCAAGATACCTTTGGAAAGACTGTGGAGCTTGCTGGAGATTTGACAAGATACATCGTTTCTTTCAGACGGGCTTCGATGGGTGCTATTTTATGCTATTTTATGATGATGTATTAAAAACATCCAAAATATACAGGCTCAGGGGACGATCGCTAATTTTTGTTTTCAATTTAGATTTTAGTGGGCGGTAAGGAAAATATATGTCAAGGCGGATCTGACTAGCTGCATCTATTGTGCAAAACCTCCGGCCTGTGTGGCGTAACGGCACTATCTTAATTGAGACAAAAATCTGCATCCACCAGTCCTGCGTGGTCTGAGTTATGCTTTTCGGCTCCGCAACCTAGACATTGCTCAAACATGAACATTCGAGACTGGTGGACTTCCACATGCGCAATCAGCGGCGTATCCAGGGCATCCGATGGCATGACTACATCTGCAACGTGGAGGTCTCTGCTGAGACAGGCCTCCTCCAAAATTCAGAAACACTTGCCCACCCACGAGTTTCTTAGTTTGGCTGGTTCAGTTATCCCCGGCCAACAAGATACTACACAAGTCGTTTCTCAGCACTTAAAGTATTCCCCCGACCGGCTGAAGGCGCAGAAGAGGCCGCCCCTGCACGGCTCTAGCACGTAGCAATCTCCACCTCCGCCCTGGACGATGCCTGGAACCATGCCACAGCAGTGTGTCATGGGTGTGCTCGACCGAATCAACGGGCCTCAGACGTTCAAAGTACAGCCGGCTGCAAAGGACAAGAGGATACAACTACACATTAATTAAATAGAGGTCCATGTTAGATATTAAGGCATATTCTTTTGACAGATAGTGGTGAATGTTTGGAATGTATTGCCACATGAAATAGTTGGGGCAGGGCCAGTTAACTCATTCAGGAATAGATTGGTTGTACATATTAATTTTTAGATCAAGTGAAGTAAAATAAACTGGTTGTGTACCGATTCAGCAGAGCCTTCTAAACAAGTACAAAGAAGTTAAGCATCAGTGTATGAGTCAAACACGTTCAATTATTATTTCTGACCTCATCTTTCAGCTTATGTTTTAGTTGTTGCGAGAAGATACAATTTGTGTTCAACTGTCAAACTGTTATATTTTTGTGTTCAACTGTCAAACTGTTATATTTGTGTGTTCAACTGTCAAACTGTTATATTTTTGTGTTCAACTGTCAAACTGTTATATTTTTGTGTTCTTCTTCTTCTTCTTCTTCTTCTTCTTCTTCTTCTTCGTATGCAGTCAGACAGTAACCATTATTGTTTCGAAAAAAAGCGGCGGTCATCCTGAGGCTGTCGCCACTGCCATAGAGCTTGTCTTGCAGTTCCACTGGTGATGGCCACATCTGCTCTCTCTGATCCTCGTATGTCGGGCAGTTCTGCAGCAGATGTTCAGCGGTCATTTTACCAGTACCGCACGGGCATTCGTCGGTACACCCTATCTTCAATTTGTTGAATAGGTGGTACCTCAGTCTGTTGTGGCCAGTGCGAAGTCTGAAGACAACGACCTGCTCTCTTCGGTTCAACTGGTAATAGGCATCGTTTTTGGTGTAACCAGTATGTTCGGTTTCCCATTTGGTCATGTATCTGGCCTTGATAAGCCGTTTTGACTCTTCGTACGTCATACTAGTATCTGTTTGTGGTAGTCTTGCACCTTCTTTTGCCAGTCTGTCTGCCTCCTCGTTGCCTTGGATGTTGCAGTGTGATGAGACCCACCGTACCACTTCCCTTTTTGGTGCGGACTGCTGGCACAGTTTGCAGAGTGCTGCTCTTAAGTCATTAAGCTCAGTGTTTTTCTGGCTTTTTAGCGCTGTGACTACGGCGAGAGCATCTGTAAGCAGGACTAAATGGCTTTCATTTTCACTGTGTGTCACCATTTCTTCCACTGCCGCCCTCAGTGCCTCTGCCTCTGCTCTGAAATTGCTTGTGTACTTACCAGTAGCGAATGACAGTGTTATTTTTCTGCCATTTGGTAGGTTCAGGAATGCTCCTGCCCCTCCGTTCTGTGTAGTGTTTGTTACAGAACCGTCGGTGTATGCATGGGTCCAGTCCATGCTTGGGTAGTTTTTCGATATGAAGCTTAGGGTAGTATCTCTCCTTTCTTTTTCAGTCTGGCAGTTTTTGTTTCCAATACCTGGTATATTTTCTACCACCTCTGGAAATATATCCTGCATCCAGGTAGGTTTTCGTACAGTAGTGATGGGTTTTGGTGTTGTTAGTGCGTTTATGGGATCATCGTGCATCTTTGCTTTTGCTATTTCTGCAAAGTTTCTCCGCTTTAGTTTCCCATTTCCCAAATTGTTTAGTCTCTGGTGCATTGGATGGTCAGTCAGTCTTCGGAGTTTCTCTGACTGCAGCTGGGCACTGCAGTCTCATCTATCGGTCATGGATTGCAGTTTTGTAATCTTTTCAAGTTCTACAATTGGCGTTGACTTCATGCCACCTGTTTTAATTCTCATGGTTTGGTTTTGAAGTTTGTTAACTTTATCGAAGTTCGCCTTTGCTGCTGTTGTCCATGCCGCAATGCCATACTCGAGAACTGGTCTCACTCTTCCAGTGTACAGTTTCTTTAGTATGCCTTCGTCTGCTCCCCAGCTTGTGCCAGCAAGTTTCCTCGTGATTGCCATTCTTTCCCTGGCTCTCATTCGATTTCTCTCAATCTGACTTTTCCATGTCATGCGCCGATCAAATGTGACTCCCAGATAGGTTGGGTTGTCGTTTGGCTGCAGGAATTTGCCATTTAGACTTAATTTGGTATTTTGGGGTTTTAATGAAAGCGAGAATATTGTGCATGTGGTTTTCTCCTCGTTTATTTTGACCAGCCATGAGTTCGCCCACTCTTCTTGCGATGTTAGGGTCGTCTGCATCCGATTTCTTGCTATGGTGAGATTATTTTCAGAGGTCCACATAGCCAGATCGTCTGCAAACATTGAGCTATGGACTCTTCTTGGTATATTCTCTGTAATATCGTTTATATATACCAGGAAGAGTGTGGGTGACAGTACTCCCCCTTGGGGTACTCCCTGCTCGAGTGTCACCTTTTTGCTCATCTGCCCTTGTACTTGGACTCTGGCCGTTCTTTGTTTGAGGTAGTGGTTGATCCACTTGTACATTTTCCCACAAACATCACTTCTTCTTAGCTAGACTCTAAGTCCGTCTTTCCAGACTTTGTCAAATGCCTTTTCCAGATCCACTCAAACAGCTACTGTGTGTTTCTGTGCCTGGTAAGCATCTTCTATCTCCTGGGCTATGAGGATGACCTGGTCCTCAGTGGATCTGTGCTGTCTAAAGCCGGCTTGCTGTGGAATTAGTATTCGTTTTTCTTCCAGATGCCACATCAGTCTGGTGTTTATCATCCGTTCCATCAGCTTGCCGACACAGCTCAGTAGGCTGATGGGCCTGTATCCATTTGGATCTGTTTTGTCCTATTTTTGTGTTCAACTGTCAAACTGTTATATTTTTGTGTTCAACTGTCAAACTGTTATATTTTTAGCACAGTCGATCCATCGTCTGCATGGTCGCTCTATTGTTAAAATCATTTTTGACAGGTGTTATTGGTTCGGGCAGCAGAAAGGTTTGAGTGCTTTCTTGTCAGATCTCAAAACCATTAAACGTTCTGCATGAATACATATAACAAATAGTCACTGATAACAACAATATTCCATTGTAATGTGGGCACTCATGCAGATCTCCCTTTTTTAGCAACTTCACCAGCTATCTATGCTTCTAATCTACTTTATTTTATTTCTTTTCCGTGATTTAAGAAAATAATTATATCTTTTTTCTGCCGACGCACCAAAACATGTTTTGATTCTCTCTCCTGAAATTAGGTCATTGATTTTACCATCTCTCTGTAGCTTAATGTGACTGTTTCTATTTATATTTCTTCTTTATTTTGTGTCCCACAATTAATTAACAGCTCCTTTTCTGCCGATTGAATGTCTAATGGTTCCTGTGGACTTGGTCTATTTAAAGGTGTTTTAAAATATCCTACCTTTACCTTTATTTGCTCAATTATGTTATTAAACGAATTGCCTTTCCGTATCTTAAATACATTAATTAGCCTACTTATAATGCCATCTCAGTTCACCAAATTATGTTCGATCTATTCTGGTTTTCTCACCCTTGTATTTGACAATCAAATGCTGTATTATTTCAGAGTTGTATGTGTAGTGCTATATAAAATTGGATTCGTTTATTTGTATGATACTTTGTATCTGAGCATGATATTTTATTAATGAGTGTACATAAATATGTAAATAAAACTGACAAATGAACACACACTGACACGCATTTTTGTTGTATTGTGTATTTTCTGGACGAGGAGACACTTAACTGATACTGGAACATTTTCAAACAAACTTCAGAGTTCTAGCCAAGGCACTATGATCAGTTGTACAAATTAATAAATGCCCGTCGTTCCTCTCGGAGCTTAGGCCATTGACAACCCTGTTTCAGTAAGTTCGATCTTGAGTTGTCCTTCTACATCTCTCCAGTATAAATCCAGGGACCAATGTTGATTTTCACAATCTCTTTACCTGGTGTTTTTTTGGTCTACCTCTCTTCCTCTTCATCTGTAGATTCCAAATCAGTGCCTGTTTGACGACGTTGCTCGTGATTTCCGCAGCTTGTGTCGTTTCTAACACCATTCCATACGTCTGATCTATAGCTTCACGCTCTGCTGTTTGGCTTTGTCCTCGAAGCTCTTCTCTCCTCACCTTGTCTTGACATAGGTCTTAACTCCTCACCTTGTCTTGCCATAGATCTTCACTCCTCACCTTGTCTTGACATAGGGCTTCACTCATCACCTTGTCTTGCCATAGATCTTCACTCCTCACCTTGTCTTGCCATAGATCTTCACTCCTCACCTTGTCTTGACATAGGTCTTAACTCCTCACCTTGTCTTGCCATAGATCTTCACTCCTCACCTTGTCTTGACATAGGGCTTCACTCATCACCTTGTCTTGACATAGATCTTCACTCCCCACCTTGTCTTGCCATAGGGCTTCACTCATCACCTTGTCTTGACATAGATCTTCACTCCCCACCGTGTCTTGCCATAGATCTTCACTCCTCACCTTGTCTTGCCATAGATCTTCACTCCTCACCTTGTCTTGACATAGATCTTCACTCCTCACCTTGTCTTGCCATAGATCTTCACTCCTCACCTTGTCTTGACATAGATCTTCACTCCCCACCGTGTCTTGCCATAGATCTTCACTCCTCACCTTGTCTTGACATAGATCTTCACTCCTCACCTTGTCTTGACATAGGTCTTCACTCCTCACCTTGTCTTGACATAGATCTTCACTCCTCACCTTGTCTTGCCATAGATCTTCACTCCTCACCTTGTCTTGACATAGATCTTCACTCCTCACCTTGTCTTGCCATAGATCTTCACTCCTCACCGTGTCTTGCCATAGATCTTCACTCCTCACCTTGTCTTGCTAGCCTATCCCAATCAACTTTCGTGCAGATTTATTGACAAACGACCGGAGGTTACTCTATACTGCTTTTGTCGTTCACCAGAAGTAGTGACTTTCATAGGCGTCTCGGTTGTTGCTGACCATGCGCATGGCACTGTGTGAGTAGCGTCTAGGGGCGCAAGCCTGGACGCTGAATATGGGGACATTGGGCTGTCCAAACTGCAGGATCCCCCTCTCGGCGTCGCTGGTGTAATCCAAAGGAATGCATTGCGTGACAATTTGGCACTAGCTCAGCTGCAGGAGCCGCCGGAATGAGTTTGCGCAATTTTGAAACCATCGGCTTTAGGTGCTACGGCTCCGGATTTTCTGTGTGAGTTTACTCCCGTAGCCCTACCCTGTCCCGAGGTACTGACTTTACATTGGAATTAAACATTTTTAACTTTGTATTAAACTTAATTTCTGTGGATTTTCATATATTATTCAGTAACGAAAATGCCGTCATTGTATTTCAAAATCTAACACTTTATAGTTCTCATATACCCTGTCAAGTATTAATGATGCTGCTCAAATATTAAAAGATGCCTGACCTACAAGTATGTGAAGGTACCTGATCTACAAGTATGTGAAGATGCCTGATCTACAAGTATGTGCCGATGCCTGACCTACAAGTATGGGAAAAGACCTGACCTACAAATATATGAAGATGTCTGACCTACAAGTATGTGAAGATGCCTGACCTACAAGTATGTCAGGAGACCTGACCTACAAATATGTGAAGGTACCTGACCTACAAGTATGTGAAGATGCCTGACCTACAAGTATGTTAAGGTACCTGACCTACAGGTATGTGAAGACATCTAACCTACAAGTATCTGAAGATGCCTGACCTACAAGTATGGGAAGATGCCTGACGTACAAGTATGATTGACTGTTTGCTTAATCCTTTACAGTCCAACTTAATTTACAAGATATTAGTCTTAATCTCCAAGACAAGAACGTAAATTGCATGTGCTTGGCTTGGCTTTGTTCGTTTTCAATCTCTCGCTACCAAACCCTGAAAGGGCTTAAGAAGCAGAATGTAGTCCAGAGAACAGAATGCGTTGTGTTGTACTTTACAGCTTGATTGCGATATTTGCACCTTTCGTTCCAACATATCCGACTTCAGCAAGCATTTTTTGAGTACCGGGTTAGCATTCCCTCTTAGATACCTTCTCCTTTGCCAGTCTGCCCTGCTGCACCCTGTTATCCAGGGTCACCGCGTGGAGGTATAGAAGGGTCTTGGCAGCTCTGTTTCGCTGGCCCTGATGCTAGCAGTCAGCTATGGGTCGCTGACCACTGCAGCTCATGCGCTGCTAAGCATCTTGATCCCGAACTGTTTTAAATTGAAATTGACATTTTTTTTATATATTGAACAGCAAAGTTGCTGTAATTGTTTGTTTTTTTAATTTAAAAAATTTAACACAGAATGTAGTAAGTTACAACATCTTTTACTTTCTATAAAATTACTTCAATGCAGCCCCTCTCTTTCATTTCTGCGCTCTCTTCCTCTCCATTCATTTCTCTTCCCCATTACATCTCCCTCTATCTATATATCAATATATATATATTTTTCTTCTCTCTCTCTTGCTTCACTTTCTCCCACACACTCAGATACTCTTACATGGAGTAAAATAAAATGTAAAGGTTGTTAAATGAATGTATTTGATGTTCTCGTTGAAAAGTGCATATTTTTCTTCTTCTTCATCGATCAACTGATGCTACGCTTCAAGTCCGGTGAGGTTCACGAAGGAGGCTGTGCCTTTCAGGTCTTCGCCGGTTCCCCACAGCTTTTCGAGCATGGTCACTCCCCCAGACCAAAATGCCTCTCTTTGGTCTGCATAGATAGGGCATTCTTGCAGAATATGTTCTATTGTTTGGGTGCTCCACAATCGCAAGTGGCAGTGTCTCTGAGACCCATTCTGTGGAGGTGGGCCAATGTCCAGTTCTGAGTCTGAAGATCTTTCTCTGCCCATCTCTGCCAATTCTGTCTATGCTGTCATTTTCTGGCGTGTATTTTTTGTGCTGTTGTCTCTTCTGCCTCCATGGATTGTTTGATGAGTGTCTTTGCTTCCGTATAGCCCTGCCGATTGAGAATCTACTTGCCGCCACTTCCCGCTTTTGCGAGCTCATCTGCTTTCTTGTTTCCAGGGATCCCACAGTGGACCGGAATCCATTGCAAGACTAAATCTGTTTTTTTTTAAAAGCAATCCGATGTTGTATTTTATTGCATTTCAGTGCCTATCTTGTTTGTGGCTTGAGATAGCTTGGAGTACACTCCTGGAGTCGGTTTGAATGACCGTTTTCCTTGTATTTATGTTTTGACTTATAAGAACCTGAGCTGCTGCATGAACACCTCTTGCTTCAGCTCTTAAATTGATACAAGTCTCTCCTGCTGGTTTGGAGTATTTTTCTATGTCGCCATTGGAGTGTTCGATGTAGGTTCCACTGCTTCCCTTTTTATCGCTCATCGAAGCAGATCCATCTGTGTACACGTGTATCCAAGAGTTGCTAGGTTACTGTCTCTTGAGTTCCTGTAGAACGTGTGTCCAAGAGTTGCTAGGGTACTCTCTCTTGAGCTCCTGTAGAACGTGTGTCCAAGAGTTGCTAGGGTACTATCTCTTGAGCTCCTGTAGAACGTGTGTCCAAGAGATGCTATCGTACTATCTCTTGAGCTCCTGTAGAACGTGTGTCCAAGAGTTGCTAGGGTACTATCTCTTGAGCTCCTGTAGAACGTGTGTCCAAGAGTTGCTAGGGTACTATCTCTTGAGCTCCTGTAGAACGTGTGTCCAAGAGTTGCTAAGGTACTGTCTCTTGAGCTCCTGTGGAACGTGTGTCCAAGAGTTGCTAGGGTACTGTCTCTTGAGCTCCTGTAGAACGTGTGTCCAAGAGTTGCTAGGGTACTGTCTCTTGGGCTCTTGTAGAACGTTTGTCCAAGAGTTGCTAGGGTACTGTCTCTTGAGCTCCTGTAGAACGTGTGTCCAAGAGTTGCTAGGGTACTATCTCTTAGGCTCCTGTAGAACGTGTGTCCAAGAATTGCTAGGGTACTATCTCTTGAGCTCCTGTAGAACGTGTGTCCAAGAGTTGCTAGGGTACTGTCTCTTGGGCTCTTGTAGAACGTGTGTCCAAGAGTTGCTAGGGTACTGTCTCTTGAGCTCCTGTAGAACGTGTGTCCAAGAGTTGCTAGGGTACTGTCTCTTGGGCTCTTGTAGAACGTGTGTCCAAGAGTTGCTAGGGTACTGTCTCTTGAGCTCCTGTAGAACGTGTGTCCAAGAGTTGCTAGGGTACTGTCTCTTGGGCTCTTGTAGAACGTGTGTCCAAGAGTTGCTAGGGTACTGTCTCTTGAGCTCTTGTAGAACGTGTGTCCAAGAGTTGCTAGGGTACTGTCTCTTGGGCTCTTGTAGAACGTGTGTCCAAGAGTTGCTAGGGTACTGTCTCTTGGGCTCTTGTAGAACGTGTGTCCAAAAGTTGCTAGGGTACTGTCTCTTGAGCTCCTGTAGAATGTGGAGTAAAAAAAATTCATAGATTTTGCTGCATCTATGTCGCTACTGTAATAGTAAAAATAGAATGCTCTACCATTATGCAAATCAGACGTTACGGTACCCTTTAATAAATCTGTCCTACCTAAATATCACATTTAATCTATTTCACTATCATCATTTCATAAACATTCTGTTTTAGACCTTCATAATGCAATTCTTTTCAAGTTTATTTCTCATGTTATCCTGCATTGTGGGCCAAATGATAACGATAGGTGGAGTAAATGTTTGGGACCACTGTTCTGGGCCTTGATGCAGAAATAATACACGTTGTTTGTAGCCACGAGAAAAAAGAACTATTGAAAAAAATAATATATATTTAATTACACAATTTAAAAGTCTCATTGCACAAAAAAATTTTTAGTTTCAGAGAAAAATTAATTCATATTTATGATCAACAATTTTGGATTTTAACAAATCTGATAAACAGAAATTATGTTTTTCAGAAATATTCTAAATTACATTTGTTACATTTTAAAATAATGTTTTCAAATCACAATTTGTTTTCTTTTCAATCAACACATCAGTCAAGCCACACATCTAATACATTTAGGCTGGACTGTAAAGGGTTAAGACACACATCTAATCAATTCAGGTCTGACTGAAACGTGGTAAGTCACAAATCTAATCAATAAGGCCGGACTGTAAAGGGTTAAGACACAAATCCAATAAATTTAGGACGGACTGTAAAGTGTTAAGACAAAAATCTAATAAATTTTGGATGAACTGAACAAACTGATTTACTCCTATTGTTTTTTTTTTTGTGTTATTGTTGCTTGTTCACACATTATACTTATTTCATTGTTTATTGCTCTGTATTCTGGAGCCGTTTTTGTTCTATTTCTTGCTGTTATTTTGCCGCCTTTAATCTACGATTGATTTGTCTTAATCTACAAATGTGGGAAATGGGAAACTAAAGCGGAGAAACTTTGCAGAAATAGCCAAAGCAAAGATGCACGAAGATCCCATAAACGCACTAACAACACCAAAACCCATCACTACTGTACGAAAACCTACCTGGAGGCAGGATATATTTCCAGAGGTGAGAGACAATATACCAGGTATTGGAAACAAAAACTGCCAGACTGAAAAAGAAAGGAGAGATACTACCCTAAGCTTCATATCGAAAAACTACCCAAGCATGGACTGGACCCATGCATACACCGACGGTTCTGTAACAAACACTACACAGAACGGAGGGGCAGGAGCATTCCTGAACCTACCAAATGGCAGACAAATAACACTGTCATTCGCTACTGGTAAGTACACAAGCAATTTCAGAGCGGAGGCAGAGGCACTGAGGGCGGCAGTGGAAGAAATGGTGAGACACAATGAAAATGAAAGCCAAATAGTCCTGCTTACAGATGCACTCTCCGTAGTCACAGCGCTAAAAAGCCAGAAAAACACTGAGCTTAGCGACTTAAGAGCAGCACTCTGCAAACTGTGCCAGCAGTCCGCACCAAAAAGGGTAGTGGTACAGTGGGTCCCATCACACTGCAACATCCAAGGCAACGAGGAGGCAGACAGACTATCAAAAGAAGGTGCAAGTCTACCACAAATAGACACTAGTATGACGTACGAAGAGTCAAAACGGCTTATCAAAGCCAGATACATGACCAAATGGGAAACCGAACATACTGGTTACACCAAAAACGATGCCTATTACCAGTTGAACCGAAGAGAGCAGGTCGTTGTCTTCAGACTTCGCACTGGCCACAATAGACTGAGGTACCACCTATTCAACAAATTGAAGATAGGTGGTACCGACGAATGCCCGTGCGGTACGGGTAAAATGACCGCTGAACATCTGCTGCAGCACTGCCCGACATACGAGGATCAGAGAGAGCAGATGTGGCCATCACCAGTGGAACTGCAAGACAAGCTCTATGACAGTGTCGACAGCCTCAGGATGACCGCCGCTTTTTTCGAAAAAATAATGGTTACTGTTAGACTCCGTACGAAGAAGAAGAAGAAGAAGGTCTGACTGAAACGTGGTAAGTCACAAATCTAATCAATAAGGCCGGACTGTAAAGGGTTAAGACACAAATCCAATAAATTTAGGACGGACTGTAAAGTGTTAAGAAAAAAATCTAATAAATTTTGGATGAACTGAACTAACTGATTTACTCCTACGGTTTTTTTTTGTTATTGTTGCTGGTTCACACATTATACTTATGTCATTGTTTATTGCTCTGTATTCTGGAGCCGTTTTAGTTCTATTTCTTGCTGTTATTTTGCCGCCTTTAATCTACGATTGATTTGTCTTAATCTACAAATGTTTTGTAGCATTATATTCTGTTAAGTGCAGGGGCAGATTAGTGGGCATGAATAGTTTTTCATTGAAAGAGGAGCGCATGGCCGAATAGTTTCGATGCTTGCCTGTTGACAAAGAGGACAGCGAATTGAATTCCATTTAAGACATACGTTGTTTCTATGTTGGCAATGAAATAAACAAAACAAACCCAGCAAACGAAGTGGCGATATCACTGGCGAAGCGGCTTGTAACCCTAAGTCTAAAAACCACTCGACCATTTCAGGAATGGGAATAATGTTATAACTTAACTTAACGTCTTTATACTGGTATAGAAGACTCTGTAGAGTCTGTATACAACCAGTCTCATTTACATCACCTTGCTCTAAAAGCTATGCGCATCCAATGTATTATTAAATGTATTAACTGTCCCTGCGTCCACTACCTCCCGTGGCAATGCATTCCAAGCATTCACCACTCTCTAACTAAAAACATATTTCCTAGTATCTAATCTGGACCTTTCTTTAGTCAGCTTGTAGCTATGCGACAGTCTATTTTAAGAAAGAGGTAACCTTTTCCTAAATAGATAATGTGTCCTTTTTAGTTCCCCTCTATTTACCTAGCTCATTTATGATTTCCCAAATGCAACTTGTGTACTGCAGTAGCCACACCCTGGGCAGCAGTCTTGGCTGGACAAATAAGCCAGATGAGTCTTGTTGTTGTGTTCAGTTGAATGATCTCTTAACGACTTTTCTGAACATGTTAATGGGCTCATGTTACATCCTAGGCATATTGGACATTGTCGTTCTGGCTGTAGTGCAATATTGTTCTCAATACGCTTACCACCACATGCATCACAGAATCGATATTTTACCTCGTTCTCCAGACTGCTATGACACATCACGTGTCCAGCAACTATGTTTATGATTGATCAGTATATTTCACCTGATCCTGACGGTAGACTTGATCTCTCTTTTAAGTTTCAATAGACAAACCATAAGGGGGTTAGGCCACAATGTACTTGTTATTGTTGCTGTTGCTGTTTATATTGTTGTTGTTGTTGTTGTTCATGTTGTTGTTGTTGTTGTTGAATGCCCAATACGACTAAGGGCGTTCAGTGGTGGGTTGTAGTAGCTTTCCTCACATCTTGAGCGTGCTGATGAAGGCAGACCGTGGTATTTCAGACGGTTATGTCTGGCTTCACTACTACGGGGATCAGGTCGATTCCCCACCTCGTAAGTCTGACTGCCAACATGAAACAGTCTGTTTATGTGGAGAACTACATGAACTCGATGAAGGAATCTTCGTCAGTATGTCTAGCCTGATCCTAACTAGCGTTGTACCATCAGTATGTCTAGCCTGATCCTAACTAGCGTTGTACCATCAGTATATCTAGCTTAATCCTAACAAGCGTTGTACCATCAGTATGTATAGCCAGATCCTAACAAGCGTTGTACGATCAGTATGTTTCACTGATAAGACGTTAGTCTCCTCTCCCCAACTACATGAGTGAAGTATCACACATTCTTCTCCAGGGAATATTGCTCTTTAGTAAACCACAGACTAATACCAAGTTAAGGTTGTTCAATTCCAATGTCAAATCAGTTCTCCTGTATTGAGCAGGAACTTGGTGCATGACAAGAACAGAACATAATTATCGCCAGTCAATCGTCAATAAATGTTTACGAAAGATAAATGGTATAGGCTGGGAAGATACGGTGAGGAATAATACCTATGGGACAGGAGCCAACAACAACAAGTTGAGCAGAGGAGATCAAAAGTAGGAATTTGGATTGGACAAGACACCCGCTAATAAAAGCGCCATTAAACATGGCCAGACAGGTATATTGAAATGGAAACTGCAGTTGAGGCCAAAGGGAGAAACACCAAGAAACACATTAACTAGAGGCTGGGAAAATAAATTTCGGTCTCAGGACCTCAACTAGTGAGAGGCAGAAAGGGCAGCTCAAGACCCAACTTACTGGAGGAGGGTTGTCAATGGCCTATGCCCCGAATGGAGGAACCTGCAGTGATGAGGATATTCCCAATACGGCATGTCAACAATAACTTCTTTTTTTTTTGGTACGTAAAGCGTTGCAGTGGTTTAGTCGTCACATTTCTAACGGATGGAATAGCCAGCCCCATGCACAACCCACGTTAGTAGCTTTTATCCTGGCAAGCTGCAGTGTTTCTATTCTTTGCTCCTCTTTCAGACCCCTGTAACATTCAGGTGACTTTATACTGCAGGATACGTAGACCAATAACAATGATTTTAATGTTGCTATCGTCACACACACACACACAGATATATATACACACACATACATACACATACATACAAACAAGAACACAACCACATATACAAACACTTACACACAGTTGACAAAGAGGACAGCGAATTGAATTCCATTTAAGACATACGTTGTTTCTATGTTGGAAATGAAATAAACAAAACAAACCCAGCAAACGAAGTGGCGATATCACTGGCGAAGCGGCTTGTAACCCTAAGTCTAAAAACCACTCGACCATTCCAGGAAACAAACCCACACACAAACACATACATACACAAAACACACACTCACACATATACACACACACATATATATATACACACACATACATACACATAAATACAAACAAGAACACAACCACATATACAAACACTTACACACACACAAGCATACACCCACACACAAACCCACACACAAACACATACATACACAAAACACACACTCACACATATACACACACACACGCATACACTCACACACGAAGACACACAAACACATAATCAAGCATACACCCACACACAAACACATACACATACATAATCATACACCCACACACAAACACATACACACACAAACACACACACATATACACACACACACAAGCATATACCCACCCACAAACACATATACACAAACATACAATCAAGCATGCACCCACACATAAACACAGACACATATACACAGGCACATATACACACACACACACACAAGCATACGCCCACACACAAACATATATACACATATTCACACACACACAAGCATACACACATACACACAAACACATACACACACAGTCACGTATACTCCCACGCACAAACACAAGCATACATCCACACACAATCAAACATACACCCACACATAAACACACACAAACACACACACAAATATACACACACAAACACACACATACACACACAAACATACATCCACACAGGGCAGAGAAACTTAAAATAGTATCGTGTCTGATCAACCAAGGAAGTAAATTACGTTCGTCCCTACTTGGATTTTCATAATCTTTCTATGTGACATGTTGCTTTATAGAAGGTGTCCCAAGTCATCGTTATTATGTCCTTGTATGAGTTAGCGACAACACACATCCTTGTCTCACCCCGGCTGTTATCTCCATTGTTTCAGTCAAATGGTGTGTACACCACTAGAAGCCGAGATTCTTTAAATTCCCTTATAATTGTGACAATTTCTCTTTCAGTTGTGTGACTGCTAGCGTCAGGACCATCAAAACAGAGCTGCCAAGACCCTTCTACCCGTCCACGTGGTGATCCTGGATAACAGGCTGCAAAAGAGCATACCGGCTAAGGAGAAGGGATCGAAAACGAAAGACTAAGCCGGTACTAAAAATTACCTGCTGAAGTCGGATGTGCCGGACCGAAAGTCACAGTCAAGCTGTAAACTACGACACAACGCATTCCGCTCTCTTGACAACATGCTGCATATCCCGAGGTGTACTTGAGAAGATGTACTGGAGTCCTGGCTGTAGAGCAATGCGAGCCTCCTCAGTAAGATCACCACAACGGGGATCATAGTCTCGATCCCCACCTTGCTAGACAAACTTACATGAAACAGTATATTGAAATAAAAACCTAAGCCTGTTAATTGCGCGACGAGGTATAGGTCATCAACAAATACACGGTCGGGTCGAAGACGCAGCCTTGAATGCGCTGTGCTAATTGCAACCAGCGAATCATAGATGGCTGCTTTTATCAGGGTCAGTAAACCAGAGCTGACCAAGACCGTATTTCACCTCCAAGCGACGGCCCTGGAAACATGCTGCACTAGTGTAGTCTGTCTGAGAGAATAGAGATCACAGTGGGAAGATACACCTGGTCTCCAAAAAAAGCCAATTCCAAACGAATGTGTCGAGGCAAAAAGCGCAGATATCCCATCCTCGCTGTAAACTACGACACAACATCACAACGTTTCTTTTACTGCGAACGTCGAAGAAGATAAAGAACAACAAGAAAATGAAGATGAAGAAGATAAAGAAGAGGAATACGATGAAGAAGAAGAAGACAAAAATACAAATTTTGAATTACAAAGAAAAACAGTAAACACGATACCTGGAGACTGTAATGATCAGCGAAGATGTGGTAACAGCAGTGATAACTTGCCTTATAAAGGTCGCACTCTTGTAGCTTGAACTTAGCAGAGCGTCTCTCTAATCAGTTGCTCTGTGTAAGACATTCGATCTTTGATTACTTCTCCTGTCCTATTATACTCAAATCATCTTTCATGTCTTTTTGTTTCCCATGTAAAATTGCGTCTATTATCTAATATTTTAGTTTGCTGGAGTTAATAATGTTTTCAGGATGATTTTGCTCTACTGCCCACTTCGTCTGTGTTTCTCTATCCATTGTATTCTGATTGGTTTCGCATAGAAACTGAAATGAAACAAAGCTGCATTATGTCCCCTCCACTATTTAGCAAAGCTATTGATTGGGTTATGAAAAACTATGCCCCAGAGGAACATTTTGGTGAATAATAAATAAATAATACTATTCTAGAGAACCTGTATTTCGTAGATGACCAGGCCTTCTTGAGTTCCACACTTGAAGAGGCCCAAAACAAGTGGATAGACTATTAGAACAGGTAGGACTTTCGATCAATGTTTAAAAATTTATAAATTTCATCAACAAACCTGCTAGTATCCAGTTTCATTCAAAAATATAACAAAAAGTTGACAGTTTCACCAATCTTGCAAGCAAAATGACTCATGATGTGACACATCTTAATAATATTTCACTGGCATTGCTCTTACCGCACTAGCCATTACCCAACGAATGGACACCTTCAAATCAAAATCACTGAGCGAGCCCACATAGTTCAGGTTGTTGAACTCCAACTATTGCCAATGCTCACCTATGGATCCAAACGCTGGGAAACAACAAATGCATTGGAAAAGAGGCTAAACGCATCTGAAAAAAAGCGTCTTAGAAAACGTTTCAACGTTGGCTGAGATGCAGCAAAGCAATTAAAGAAGTTACTAATCAACAATATGTTTCATTACTCATCAGGAAAAAAACGGTCGACATTGATCGGACATGTTCGTAGAATAGTCAGCAAGACTTGCTCCACAAGCGTTTATGTGGTCAATGTCTGGCAGCAGGAAGATCGAAAAAAACTCTGCGCATAGCAGTCGTTAGAAAGGGTTCCGCTTTAGGCATGAACAACATACATTGACTTAAAAGAGTGACGCTGCACTCACAAAACTGGCGAGCTATGGTTTATGTTGTATGCACCCTGTTTATGCCCTGGTTCATAGATTACATCATGAGCAAACAATTGAAATACTATCGTCACATCAACAGACACAACGGTCTTTAGAGAACAGGTAATGGAGGGTATGATGCCGGACAAGAGAGGCAGAGGCAGACCAAGAAGTCGATGGTACCAAGATACTTAACTTATGTATGCTGGTTTAGCAGCCCTGCAGAGTCTATAGCCGACCAGATTCTACCACAAAGCAAAACTTCAAATAACACAAAGTGCCTCTTTAACTAAATTATGTGCATAGATCAAAAGTTAATTATTGACCTGGTCCTCGACCAGGTAGTCAATCTTGCGCGGATCCAAACCCCCATCTCCAGCAGCTAATATTTGTCACAAAGTGTCTAGTGGTCGATTGGAATATGCATGACCACTGGAGTCACGCTAGCTTGGTCTCAGTGGTGCTGAGAGACATTCTGTAAGTGACTTTCTAGATGAGAGATAGAGTACCGTATTTTGCATAATAAACATTGGTTGTGGTATTCTGAGAACATTCCTGCAGTATTTTAGCTCTAATAATTCATTTGTTTTCCTTTAGTGGTTGTGCGATTGTCCAAGTTTTGCATCCATACCTTACTACAAGGAAGGATAATTTTTCCATGAATTTAACTTTTCTTATTGTTCGCCACACGTAGGCTTCATTAACATATCAATGACGTCACAACTCTATATATAGCTCTAAGACGACGCAGAAGCAAATTGACAAAAATGGGTATTGCCGATGACGTTTTATCCATGTTTTTTGGATTTTCCGCTGTTTTGCAATCAGGACTGGTATGGAAGCAAGGAAAATTAACAGTGCAACTTGCCAACGTGTCAAAAGAGGCGCTTAATGGGCGACTGGAATATGGTTGACTGTTCCACTCCCAATTGTTAGAGAGAAACAAACACGTCAGTCAATACTTTTTATGTTGACGTAATTAAATGTTCTTAGTAACTGATTTGTAGATACGGAAGGAATCGAAATGAACTAGTCACGACGCATTACAAAAAGGAAACTGGTCACTACACATTACGAAAAGGTAACTAGTCACTGCACCTTACGAAACTGTAACTGGTTACTACACATTGCAAGACGGTAACTTGTCATTACACGTTACAAAAAGGTAACTGGTCACTACACATTACAAAAAGGTAACTAGACACTTCACATTGCAAAAAGGTAACTGGTCACTACATGTGAGAAATAAAACCACTTGCCGCTCAAGAATCGAACCCACGACATGAATGGATGTCCAATCCTGAACGTTTCAAGCGTCCCATTGTCAAAAGAGAAGTCACGCCAGTTTCTTTTAATATTGGAGATTGACGAAAATCGCAATAGTTTAAAACCGATAAAAGTCACTGCCAGTTGCCGTCCGGGCTAAATTTCATAAAGGTTATGCAATTACTAACCAATAGCCAACATCTGTTCCCCTAGAACTAGTAAGACGCTGGAAGTAAAACAAAAAAATACCAACAATAAAAGACGCAATAGGAATTGCCTTCGGCTACCTGGCAAGCAGGTATGCTCTGCCTGGTTCTATACCAGGATTCCAGGATTCTAAGTATTCCATGCATTCGAATTGTATGAATATATATATACACACACACACACGTATATGTCTGTACGTATGCATGTGTGTGTGGGTGTGTTGTAAGGTGTGTTTATAGACGTGTGTGTATATGAGTGAATGTGTGTATATGTATGAGTGTTTGTGTGCGCATGTTTGTTTTACTGTGCTGAAATTAGTGTATCACTAAGCTAGAGTAGAAGACCCCCTTCATATAACATTCTCCTCATATTTTGTTCTTAATTACATGTTTTTCTATGTTAAGTATACATAGTTTCTAGGTACTGGTTCACATAGCTCGATGGCTATGCATACTCCTGCTCGCTCTCTTAGGCGACCCTCGCTATTCAATCATTGATTGATTCTACACTACTACATTATATGTACTAATGACTGATTGACTACAGTATCATCTTCTAACAACCTGTCATATAATATTCTTCTTCGTCGTCATTAGAACTAAAATAACCACATTTATTTCATTGGCAGCACATGACAGTCTTCTCTCGTTTCTATATCGTCTATTCCAACTTCCTTGGATCCTTGGATCCTTGGATCCTTGGATCCTCGTATTTCATCAGGCAAGATCACCTGATGCTAGGTAGCAAAGGATCTTGAGGGCATATCTGTTCTTCGCCTTGGGGTTCCATGATGGTCCAAAGGAGTGTTGCATGTCATCTCTCCATCTCTTTAACGGACGGATGCTCAGGTGGCTTTGGTTGTGTGGCCACCAGTAAGACACAATCCTCGTCCATCCATCGTCAGCCATGTGGACTACACGGTTGGTCTAATTGTACTTTCGTACTGATGCAGAGTCGACGACACGGAACTCTGGTGCCGAAAGTCAACATTTCGGATTGGCTCTGATATTGAGATATTTGTGACCCTTCGCTATTTCGATGGCGTGGAGATTCTCCGCGTCTGAACTGCGTGAATCCGAAACGTGACGCCCATACATCATTGCTGGGATAACCAATCTACTGAAGGTATGAACTCTGATCTTGAAGTCAGCCATCTGTTGGTCATTGCTGGGATAATCCTGCTACTGAAGGTACGAGCTCTGATCTTGAAGTCATCTATCTGTTGGAACAGCGGTTTAATGCACAATATACTCACCAAGACCACTGTCTCTCTTCAGTGTAGCGTTCCCTTGAAACAGGCTGTTTCCAGGCAGTCTGGTAAAATATAATGTGGATCGATGTGATCCCCCCCCCCCCCAGAAGTGGGGGTCACGCAGGTGAAGTCAAGCATAGCACAACCGTCTGGAGGACAACGGTCCACCTTCTTCAGCACGTTCTGGAGGTGAGGAAATTTACTACAAACCAAAACTTAGCGCTCCTTTCAGGTCGCTCAACCAGTAAAGGTACTTACTGTAGTTATTAAACACCAACAGCAACAATATGGTTCAAGCTAAGCCACCCCACCACCTTCCTGTATGAGATCTCGTTATGAACAACTACAGACATAGTCTAAGCATCAAATATACATGTGTGGGATCAAGTCGCTGAGCAGCGCATGAGCTGCAGCCGTCAGTGACCCATAGCTGACTGCTAGTCTCAGGGCCAGCAAACTAGAGCTGCCAAGACCCGTCTACATCTCCATGCGGTGATCCTGGATAACAGGCTGCAACAGAGCAGACTGGCTAAGGAGAAGGGATCGAGGAGGGAATGCTAACAAGGTACTCAAAAAATTATTGCTGAAGTCGGATGTGTTGGACCGAAAGGTACAAATATCGCAGTCAAGCTGTAAACTACGACACAACGCATTGCGTTCTCTAAACTACATTCTACTACTTAAGCCCTGTTAGGGTTTGGTAGCTGGAGATTGAGAACGAACGAAGCCAAACCAAACCAAGCCAAATACCCATGTGTATATTTCGATTTAAAACCTGGTAATCTGTATAAGTTTTCTCTCATCGCCTAATAGAATGAAGAGTCATCAGGGCAAAAAAGATATACATTTTGGTACAGATGACGTTCACCTCCTCGAACGTGCTTCTGTAAGATGTTGTTACAGCAGCTTGACCAACAAGGGGAGATCGACATTGCAATTACACGTGTGGTGAGCTTACTTAGCTTATTGCAGCTCAGCCTGCAGGACCCTGGTTTACCTTCTCAAATAGTCCTCGGGATCTAAGAAGAGCCCCTGTAACCCGATACAAAGTAAAGAGCATCAACAACTGTGACCTCAGCGGTGATATGGCTATATGAAACCTCTTTAAGAAGGGCAGTTATAGTGACAGGGTTCGAGCCCCACAAATTTCAAGCGACCCCACATCTCAAAGAGTGCCTACATCCTGAATTATCTCAAATCATCTCGACTTGTGTCTTGTCTCTAGTCCAAGGTAGTTTGGGACCAGAGTGAGGTTGATGACCAGCGCAGCTTCTTCCTCACGATAATCCAAATACAGCGCAAGTTACATAATAAGGCAAAAACTGTTTGACATTGACCCCATTATCCCTTGCGATGGACAGCTAACTGTTTTTAACTTCAGAAAATACACAATGGATGACTGAGGTACGAGCAATAGAGCAAACCTTCAGGGGTTGACATGGATCTACTGCCCTGGTCATGTTGGGATTCAGGGTAACGAAAGAGTTGACATCTCGTCTTCACAAGACTCCATCATGGACATGTTGCTGATGGATAGGCGTGACATTTTGAAATCAATCAACCAGCGTCTCGTGGATAAAGACACCGTAAAAGACGAATCAGCAATCCACAGACTGCAATGTTTCGACATGAAACGAGGTTCATAATTAGTGGGGCTCATGAGAGGACGCAGCATGAACGTGTGTACAACCAACGAGCTATAAGGACCTTCAGCAGCCAAACCCTGCACCATTTGCTGAACTTAACTTAACTTAACGTCTTTATACTGGTTTAGAAGACACTGCGGAGTCTGTATACAACCAGTTACATTTACATCACCTTGCTCTAAAAGATATGCGCATCCAATCTATTCTTAAATGCATTAACTGTCCCTGCCTCCACTACCTTCCCTGGCAATGCATTCCAAGCAGACACCACTTTCTGACTAAAAAAATATTTCCTAATATCTAATCAGGACCTCTCTTTAGTCAGCTTGTATCTATGCCCTTGTGTTATTGTAGGTGGCTGTCTTTTAAAATACTTGTTAAAGTCTAATTTATCCATTCCTCTGATCATCTTATAAACCTGTATTAAGTCACCACGAATTCTTCTCTCTTCGAGACACTGTAGGCCAGTTTTTCTTAGCCGTTCCTCATAACTGTAATTCTGGAATCCCACTATCATCTTTGTCTCTCTTTTTTGTATTCTTTCCAGCATGTTTATATCCTCTCTATGATAAGGACTCTACACATGTACACAGTACTCCAATCTAGATCTAACTAAAGCTTTATACAGTTTGACGATCACTTCCTGATAGAGATTATTAAGCGCCTATGCGTATTCCGTGAGTGCAGTAACGTTTATTCTTGTAAACAGAAACAACAACAACAACCTGTCAATATAGTTCACCCCTTGTAATAACCGCATTAATTTTGCTCCACAACTTCGTGGTCTGTCTCGGACGTCTCTCGTCGCCATACACTTTATCCCTCAAATAATATCTTAGTTCTTAGTCGACTTCTACTCTACAGTGGCAGATGCCCTTGTAGAGGTCCCAGATCTGATATGAGCTTGATTTAGCCGGGATGAGGATTTCCTGCTTAGCGCGCTAGGCTCGAGAAGCTTATTACTCCACTAGGACAAGTACTCCGGAGAGTGGTTAACCGATGTGCAAGTTCATCTTAATAGACTAGAACAAAGTAGACCCGCAGCCTGTTAGGCGCCATCTACACTGCTCTAAACAAAAACCACTTTAACGTGGCTGATGTTATGTCATGTCACACAGTTAGTCGCCTCTTACGACAAGCTCTCTGTGGGACAGTAGTACAATTCTTATCCTTGTTATACACAAAGACCCCGGCTGACCACTTGGGACATTTATTTCCATATAAACTCGGTTTGGTGTCTCAATTTTCTCAAGTATCCATTATTTGGGACACGAAAGCTAAAACTGTCACTATACTCATCTCATAGAGCCGACATAGATGTAAGCAATATAATTCCCACACAAATTTCAATTGTGCATTTCCTGTGTAAATGTTTCCATCACTAATCCACAGATGTGAAGTGGATTTTCTTAACAGATGTTCCCTTTATTACAATCCACTCTAGGTCTACTATGAGTAAGCGTTAACAGAAAGAGATTGTGAACCACATGAGTTTAGCTCAACCTCAAGAGGCCCTATCTTTTCAAGTACATGCCAATTGTCATTAACAATAACGTTCCTTCACATCTTCCTTTATTTAGTTATTTTTACAAATTCTACGCTTGATTATGTCTTCCACATCATATCTCTATTTCGTTCTGACTAGCGTAGTGGTCCAGTACTCGCTTTCCAGGGCAAAGGTACGATTATCAACTGGTACAATCAATACGCTCGGGTCGACCCAGATGTAAAAGGTTACTTGGATTTACGGTTTGGTAAGGAAAGCGAGGAACGTAATTGGACATCCACCTCATACAGGCTGTGGCGTAGTATACTAAAGCCTTTAACGCTTGATTGCTGACCAGCTGTTAAGTGTGATTTGGAAATGCTGAACGGGCTCTTGTCTTTCTTGCGTCTATTTCCTAAAGCATCTTTTACAGAAAATAATGCGCAATCCCTTCGCTTCCGGTGGTCCTGTTATCCTGGACAGAGAGAGTCTGCATGACCTTGACCAGTACATCTACCTTGGGACGCCTGCTCAACATGCATAACGACCTGAGCTCAGAAGTGGCAAGACAGGATCGCCCCGACTGGTCATCTTTCTCGTTGATAAAGTATGTACTGGGCAACAGACACGACCAGAGCTCAGAAGTGGCATGACAGGATCGCCCCGACTGGTCATCTTTCTCGTTGATAAAGTATGTACTGGGCAACAGACACGACCAGAGCTCAGAAGTGGCATGACAGGATCGCCCCGACTGGTCATCTTTCTCGTTGATAAAGTATGTACTGGGCAACAGACACGACCTGAGCTCAGAAGTGGCAAGACAGGATCGCCCCGACTGGTCATCTTTCTCGTTGATAAAGTATGTACTGGGCAACAGACACGACCAGAGCTCAGAAGTGGCAAGACAGGATCGCCCCGACTGGTCATCTTTCTCGTTGATAAAGTATGTACTGGGCAACAGACACGACCTGAGCTCAGAAGTGGCAAGACAGGATCGCCCCGACTGGTCATCTTTCTCGTTGATAAAGTATGTACTGGGCAACAGACACGACCAGAGCCGGTACTGGGCAACAGACACGACCATTTGGCTTCAACTCCACAGTACCACCTGCAATATGCTATGCGACGAAAACTTGGTCACTCGTGAAATAGAGTCCAAACTCATTGTTACCCCGGCCGCTTTCGAGAGACGCATCGTCGGTCATTTGGTTTATAGCCAGCGCACACAAAGGTCTCCAGCACTCAGACATTCGTCAATTATCGCTGGTGGAAGATGCAGTTATTTAATCAAGGCCAGGTCAAACATCGTTGGGTGGGCCACTTACTCTAAAGAACGGACGATAGATGGATCACAGCGATAGCAATATGGTATCCCAGAGACAAGAAGCAACCATTGTTAACACCGACAACACACTGGTCCGACGCTCTTGCATTCCTCAACAACATTCACAATGCTACAGATGGACCACTCATTATCTACTGGTCCACCGTGACTCGTGACAGAAACCGTGTGAAGTGATGGTTGGGTGCAACAGTGTAACCACTTTAGAAGAACCAGCCAATCGTAATTTAACCCTATATCGTGCTATTTGAGATCATCGAAATTATTTTCAGGACCTTCTCTGACCAGGGGTATACATATATCGTGCTATTTGAGATCATTGGAGATATTTTGAGGACCTTCTCTGACCAGGGGTATACATATATCGTGCTATTTGAGATTATCGGAATTATTTTGAGGACCTTCTCTGACCAGGGGTATACATATCTCGTTCTGAGATTGCGTGCCGGATATTTTCTGCGAGCAGGTCTTATGATGTCAACCTATTGCTTGCTGTAATGATATTTATATCAGATATGTTGACCATTCTTTCCTTATATGTTGATTTGTTAGTTCAGTATTGTTGTCCCTGACGAAGGCCTATTGTTCGTAACGTAGGTTTTATTTGTGTTCTCGTCTCGGTGCGGTATCTGACCATACCCATTTTTAAATTTTGATTAAACTCAACCTTAATCAACTTTTACAATTGTTTTCATTTTTTTTTCCCCTAATGATATTTATCAACTGTGTTATCTTATTCGTCTTCTTCTTATGATTCCTTCGTTGATGTTTATACCTTCACACGAGTACCCGTCATGAGATCGATCGATGTTTGCGGCTTCTATTTTGCTCGGTTCGGCTCTGATCATAGAGATGTGCTCTGTTCGTGCCCCGTAATCAACGAGGATCACTTTCACTGTTCGCATGAGTTCGAAGATGCCGATATAATCCATCTGAATAATTGTCTATTGTAGTTAGTACAAAGAAATAAGACACACACTTCTACTGGGGTTGAAGGGTTGTTGTGAGCTAAATTGCTGAAGGTCTCTGTATAGCCTGATTTATTTTTGATATCTCTCTAATCCGGTGAAGCCACGGGAGACGGCCTCTCCTGCGCTTCCAGCCAGCTGGTTAGATACCCTTATCACTTTGAACAGCCTTGAGAAGGATCTGGTGAGGAGGAACTTCCTGATCCAATCGGACAACATGTCTAAACAGGGAAAGGCGGCGACGGTCCAGGACTTCTGATACAGTTGGGAGGTTCCTCATAGTAGATACCTCGACACTACATACGAGATTGTACCAACGAATTCCAAGAATACGCCTCTGATTGCACATATGAAAGGACCCGAGCCTTGACATGTCCTTTTTCAGCAGGGTGCAAGTTTAGGCTCCACACATTAGCACTGGAATCACACACGACTGGTAAATACGCAGATTTGAATTCAGCGATAATCTACTATTGTTCCACACGCGGCGGAGGTCGTTCATCACCGAAGCAGCGATACCAATCCGTCTTGACATATCTGGACTACTGCGTCCGTCAGATGACATTGTGCTTCCGAGATCATAAAGTTCATTTACGCTCTCCACTGTGTGACCGCGTCACTATATCTACCTTATCTGGTCATATAGTTCACTGCACTGTAAGACACACTCAGCGTTTTGTTCATTTAGTCAACACCATTTGGTGCACCGACAAAACACAATGTCAACATAAATTTACAATAGATGGTGAGGAAATAGATCAGGTCACGCATTTTGAATATCTTAGCTCCATAATTGACAAGAAAGAAAGAAATCAGAAGACGAATAGCCATGGCAATGCAGACACTGAACAGCCTGAAATAATTATGGCAGAGCACTAACAAAACGACAAAAGTATTAGTCTTGAGACCCTATGTTTATCCTGTGGTAGCTTATGGCTGCGAACCATGGGCGATTACCAAAACTTCTAGACAAATAATCGAATCCAAAATGTTACAGAAAGATCCTCAGAATACCCTGGACAGAGAAAAGAACAAATATAGACATTCGACAAGAGTTGAGCATAGAAGAGAACTGGTTTATCAATTCCATTTTGGCTAGAAAATGCAAATACTTTGGTCACATCAAGAGACACAACGGTCTTGAGAGAAGAGTGATGTAAGATATGGTGCAAGGCAAAAGAGGCAGGGGTGGACCAAGACGAAGATGGTACCATGATATCCTGGAATGCCTGGGTAGGACTGTTACGGAGGCTGGAGTTTTGGCAAAGGGAAAGAGTTTTTTTTCAGACAGACTGTGATGGGAGCGACGTTCTATAAAAAACATGCAACATGATGATGACGGTCCACTACTGCACAATTGTGAACCAACCAGTCGAAGTGTACATAGATCTGTGTTCAGTTCGTTGTGCTCAAACCTCAGACGATCCATGTTGACTGGGTTATCATGCACGTCCATCACTTTTGATGGAGACCACCCTCTTTGTCCACCTGTGTGGACAGTAATTTCTCTTGCTCTGGCAGCTGAAATGGGTGACTTGTATGATTTGGATGAAACTTAGGAAGCTTTGCGTAGTTTGCCAATCTCACTCTCTCGTTCTGAGCTACGTTTAGCCAGTGGCAAGATATTATCGAGACGTCTGGAAATATCACAGTATGCGGATTTTTCCTCAGGGTTTACTCCCGAAGACTTTCTTGTAAACAGGTATCCCTCAAAGCAGAAGGGACATGGCATCCATTCGATTTGGAATGTAGTATGACTAGGACTAAATCTATATGTTCATAACAAATGGAAAAAGACGATTTGTGTTGGCGTCTTTATGTTCAAAGACGAGAACAATAGGACAGAGTCAAAGCAAGACTGAAGCCCCCTCTTGTCGACTCCAGAACATCTCGGTTGGAGAAAATAATGAGTCACTATATGCATATACTATACAATACAATAATATAACATCAAATAATATAATATAATGTAATATAATAGAATATAATATAATATAATGTATGTAATCTTGTGCACGTTAACATAACATAATCCCCACGCACCAGGTACAAATTCCATAGTCTCCAATTTGGCAGACACGAACGGAAAGTAATGGCAACCTATTGTACCGTACGCCTGCCAAGAAACTTAAAACTACCAAATATGTTTTCGGTTGTAAGAGCTTCGTTCAGACAAGGACATGACTACTTTTTGAATGATAACATAAAAGGTTATATTGATATATTTTATAAAGAGGGGGACAGGGAATAAATACAGATCAGAGAGAAAACAAGGCGATAAATTGACAAATTAAGATCTTTTTCTTCTCCTTCATCTTCTTCATCGTACGCAGTCAGACAGCAACCATTATTTTTTCGAAAAAAAAATTGAGATCTAAAAGAAGTGGTAGCAATCAAATCCAGATTGATCGAGAGAACGGCAATGAGAGAGAGAGAGAGAGAGAGACAGAGAGAGAGAGAGAGAGGGGGGGGAGGGAATAGCTTAACTGAGAAGAGACAGAGACATAAAAAGATGTAAACAAGGAGAGAGGTAAAGAGCAGAGAGAATCAGAGAGAATGGTGAGTGAGCTACGCAGAGGGCAAAGAAATAGAATAAAACTAAGAAATAGAATAAAACTAAGAAATAGAATAAAACTAAGAACCTCATCACTATAAGTACCTGTGTCACCACTACCATCACCATCATCGTGGGGACGGCGTGGGCTAGTGGTTAAGTGACACGGCTCATTACCCGAAGGTGCTGGGTTCGATCCCCATCACAGCACCGACCGTTATCCCAGGGAAGCAAACCCTTAAAAGATGCAGGAGGATGAAGACTCTTACATTAAAGGTATGCCGAAGTCGGATGCACTGGGCCAACAGGCGCAAAATGAAAACCGTAGTGCAAAGCATAACGCCTTGGGGAATGAAGAAATGGGGAGAACGCAACAACAAAAAAGAACAACACATCATCATCACAACCAACATCACCACCACCACAACATCATCACCACAACCACCATCACATCATCATCATCATCATTAATTTCAGCTCGGAATCACACACAACGTAAAGCCCTCTTGCAAATCCAGACGCGGGCTTGTCCGTGATTAAGTACACCACGTTTTCAAGTAAACCGAGGTTAATGTATAATTAACACACTATATTTTCTAGGTCGCAGATGCTCTTCACTGACAATACATTTACTAATAAAAGTATTAATGTGTTTTAACTGTAACCTTATGAGACGGTGGCGTCGCGGTGGTGTGCAGTTTGAGATGTCGGGATTGTGGTTTGGTGTTAGTGTGGGATGATACTTGTATACTTGAGTCATAACATCCACGAGACATGTGTTTGTTTATCATGCATGATGATGTTGTTGATGAATGCACACAATGAGAATATGAAGGTGAGTCAGGGTAATCCAGGATGTGGTGCTTTAGTTGGTTTCGCCTGGGTAACGTGTCCTACTACCGGGATCACGTCGATCCATATCACGTCAGGCAGACTGACTTGATACAACCTGTTTTCAGGGAATGATACATGGAAGAGCTATACAGGTCTTGGTCAGTATATTGTGCTTGACCTCGACGCCACTTTTCGGTCAGTATGTAGTGTCTGATCCTAAAGCGACTTCCTGGTCAGTATGTTGTGCTTAACCTCGACGCCACTTCTCGGTCGGTATGTTGTGCCTGATCCTGAAGCGACTTCCTGGCCAGCATGATGTGCCTGATCCTGAAGCGACTTCCTGGCCAGCATGATGTGCCTGATCCTAAAGCGACTTCCTGGCCAGTATGTTGTGTCTGATCCTGAAGTGACTTCCTGGTCAGTATGTTGTATCTGACTCTGAAGCGACTTCCTGGCCAGTATCGTGTGCCTGATCCTAAAGCGACTTTCTGGCAAGTATGTTGTGTCTGATCCCGAAGTGACTTGCTGGTCAGTATGTTGTATCTGACCCTGGAGCGACTTCCTGGCCAGTATCGTGTGCCTGATCCTAAAGCGACTTCCTGGCCAGCATGATGTGCCTGATCCTAAAGCGACTTCCTGGCCAGTATGTTGTGTCTAATCCTGAAGTGACTTCCTGGTCAGTATGTTGTATCTGACCCTGGAGCGACTTCCTGGCCAGTATCGTGTGCCTGATCCTAAAGCGACTTCCTGGCAGCATGATGTGCCTGATCCTAAAGCTACTTCCTGGCAGCATGATGTGCCAGATCCTGAAGCGACTTCCTGGCAGCATGATGTGCCTGACCCTGAAGCGACATCCTGGCAGTATGTTATGTCTGACCCTGAAACGAAGTTTTGGTCAGTATATTGTGTTTGAAATAGCCTCTAATGTTCCAGTTAATAATACCTATATACCTACAATGCCATTGCAGAAGTCATTCCTGTTAATCAGCTGCATAATATGAAAGAAACTGATGCCGTTTAACAATAACAAGTTATCTCCCTTCCCGCACTCACTCTTATATAGTCCCCCATTAGTTTCTCCCCCAACTTTCTACCTCCCCCACCCCCCTCCCGGCCCATCTCGCCCCGCCCTCCATCCCCACTTAATTCGTGCCTTCACAAACATAAGTATCATTTTGTCTTGATATGTAAAAAGAGTTTCTCCCTTGACCGTTGTCCATTGGTCATTGCAATCCAATTTGAAGTTGTTTATTGCATCTTAGCGTGTGAACGGCGTGGGATAGTGGTTAAGTGGCACGGCTCACAATCCGAGAATGATGGGTTCGATACTTTATCACAGCACCGGCGGTTACCCCGGGAAACAAACCCTTAGAAAATGCAGGAGGAAATAGACCCTTAACATAAAATGAATGCTGAGGTAGGATGCACTGGGCCGACAGGCACACAATAAAAACAATGCAACGCACACCGCCTTGGGGAATAGCGAAATAAGCCGAACAAAACAAACAAACAAACGCTTATTCTGAAGATGGAATGAAAAGGTTCCAAATGTCATTGGTGCGTGGATAACGTTCAAGGGAAAAGCTCTTTTTACAAATTCAGGTTCCAAGAACGCTGGGTTCACAAATTATTACAGGTTCATTGGAAGAGGCTGAGCTAATTGCAAGTGAGATCACAAATGTCGTATAGAGACTACACGTTGCTTAATGACTTCAGAACTATGAAATCTGAACAATTCGTAAAGTTAGTTGATTAAAAGATTCATCTTTGATCTAGATGTTGGTGACCCGTTCCTCAGCACAGCTGTGGGTCATAATTGTGAATATGTTGCTAAACTTGATTGCGTTTCCCAAGAAAGATAGTGCCAATGTGTTATCCAGTGAGCAATTTACAATAATGGCAACACATTTGACATTTGTATATACGTACATATTTCCCTTCCTGGACGGTTCAGACAGACGACCAGGAAAGGTTGTGATGTAATGCGTAAAACCCATTTCTAGTTAAACTTCGCATCTGTATTTACGTGTGTGTGTGTGTTTGTGTATATATATGTATTGACATGTGCGTGTGGACATGTGTGGATAGGTATTTGCGAATGTGGATATGTGTGTGTGCGTATGTGTTTGTGGATAAGTGTGTGTTTGTGTTTTGATTTGCATGGGCGTGGACATGTATGTGTGTGGATATGTATGTGAATTTGTAGGTGAGTGGATATGTGTGTATGTGTGTGCTGAAACCTGTGTTTGGATACATATATATGTGTGTGTTATATTTGTGTAAATGTGTGTATGTATAGGTATGTGTGTGCGGAAATACTAGTATGTGTGCGGTTATGTGTGTGAAAATATGTATATGGATACATGTGTGTGGATGTGTGTGTGTGGATAGATATGTGGATGTGTGTGTGTGTGTGTGTGTGTGTGTGTGTTTGTTCTATTTATTTTGTCCGGACTTGAATTTCCATCTTCTTCTTCATTTTCTACTTCTTCTTCACTTTTATCCTCCTCCACTTCATCATCTTACTGTTTTAATAATATATTTCTTCTTTATTGAAATTGTAATAATATAGTTCTTCCACTTTTAAATATATATCTTCATCTTCCTCTTTTCTTCTGTTTCATCATCGTTTTCTCGTTCCTCTTGCTCTACGCCAACACTTCATCATCGTCTTTTTCTTATAGTACGTATTCTTCGTATTCTTTCTTCGTTCTTATTCTTCTTCGTATCCTTCCTTTTCACATTCTCTTGATTTTATTCCTTTTCTTGCTCAACCACGCCTTCATATTCTTCCTCTTTTTCTTTTTTGTAATCATTTCTTCTCGTCTGTTTTTCCTTATATTTCATCGTCCCCTATTAAACATTTATAGTGCTGAGTTATATTCTTGATATTCAATAGCCGCATGTACTTTTATTTATCCAAGAAAAGGACTACTTGTTGCCATAAACAAATGTGCACATTCCTAAGTACAACTGTTTGTCATCTTAGCACTTACGGTTTCAGTTCAGGTCAGGTCATCTCGTAGCCAGTGAGGTCGTTGAAGTACACAAATGACGCCAACCTCACAACCTCACGACATCCTTCTCTGTCAGCGGCTGTTGCCTGTGCCTTTTCTGGTCGGAGATTGGTCCATTCTTTTATGTTGTCATCGCATTACTTTTTGGGACGGCCTCTTCGTCGTCTGCCTTGCACCTTTCCGTGCAGGATTCTGTTTGCAAAAGACCATTTGATCTCGATATGTGTCCGTACCAAGCGAGTTTCCTTCTTTTGACAGTTGCCAAGAGGTCTTCAAAAGGCCCTATTGCTGTTGTAATTATATCTCGTATTTTCTCATTTGTAACTCTATTTTTGAAACGTTACGTTTAAAAGTCTTCGGAAACTTCTCATCTCCAAGTCCTGTATCCTTCGCTGAAGGTCAGCTGCAACTGTCCATGGCTCACAAGCATAGAGAAATATTGACGTACGGTTTATAACCCTTAAAAATGCATGTTTGTAGCACCGACATGCTCTGTGTATAACCATGACAATTACTCTTTTCGTGACCCATAATATTTACCGCTTCACCTCTGATATTTACCGCTTCACGCCTGATATTTACCGCTTCACCTCTGATATTTATCGCTTCACGCCTGATATTTACCGCTTCACCTCTGATATTTATCGCTTCCCGCCTGATATTTACCGCTTCACCTCTGATATAACCTATACGATTTGAGCCTGTATACCATCTCTGTGTCTGCTTATTTGTGGCAGCAATTTGGTTTTTTCCTGTTCTTGGCAAATACAATGTTTCGCTGCGTAACATGGCTGCTGGCTTGGTCGTCTTGAATATATTTGTTCTTGTTTTTCTTCGTTCGTTCTCAATTCCCCTGCTACCAAGCCTTGAAAAGGGCTTTGCAAGTAGTAAGATGTAGTCCGAAAATGCGTTGTGTCGTAGTTTACAGCTTGACTGCGATATTTGCACATTCCTGTCTCACACACCTAATTTCAACAGGCATTTTGTTAGCACCGAGCTAGCTTTCCCTCTTCGACTCATCTGCTCTGTTACAGTCTGTTATTCAGGATCACCGCGTGAATGTGTAGACGGACCTTGACTGCTCTGGTTCGATGGCCCTGACACTAACAGTCAGCTATGGATCACTGACCCTGACGCTAGCAGTCAGCTATGGGTCGCTGACGCTGTCGCTAGCAGTCAGCTATGGGTCGCTGGCCCTGACGCTAGCATTAATAAGTCGCTGACACTGAAGCTAGCACCCAGCTATTGGTCGTTGACCCTGACGCTAGCTTTCAGTTATGGAACACGAAAAATGAACAAAAATATCTTCTTCAGCGTACCACCCGAAAATATAATTATGACATTATGTCCTAGTCTACAGCGAGGCTGCAATATATGTGACTTTTTTACTCATGTTACGCCATTTTAACTTGACCTATTTGTTGCTTTCTTTTCGTTTTTTGTTGGGTGGTTGTTTTTGTTTTTTCTGGAGGGTCCGGATTCGTCTTCCAACTTTGATTCATATTCTGTTATCCAGAAAACACTGCCGTAGCTTATTTTCAATGCATTCGCTTGGAGGTGGAATATGTTCATTCAAGAAAGTAGGGGCAGTAATCCCAGAGACATAGATTTTAAACCACTTTTCTTATTTGCTTGCTTACGACAAAACTGATAGTGGGATTCCAGAATTACAGTTAAGAGGAAAAACTCAGAAAAACCGGCCTACAGTGTCTAGAAGAGAGAAGAATTCGAGGTGACTTAATACAGGTTTATAAGATGATCAGAGGAATGGATAAATTCGACTAAAACAATTTTTTTTTTAAATACAGCCACCCACAATAACAAGAGGGCATAGCTACACGTTGACTAAAGAGAGGTCCAGATTAGATATTAGGAAATATTTTTTTAGTCAGAGAGTGGTGAATGTTTAGAATGCATTGCCAGGGGAGGTAGTGGAGGCTGGGATAGTTAATGCATTTAAGAATAAACTGGATGTGCATAGCTTTTAGAGCAAGATGATGTAAATGAAACTGGTTGTACACAGACTCTGCAGAGTCTTCTAAACCAGTATAAAGACGTTAAGTTAAGTTAAGTTTCCTTAACATTTTGTCGAATAGGGCTGCGCTGAGACGTGTCATTAGAGGCTGCTTACATTGTGGTCTGTAAAGAAAAGACCAACGTCTGGTCAGGTAAAACATACTGTTCGAACATGTTAGTCAGTGTCAGGTAAAATATACGGACCAAGATACCTACCTCACTTTTACGACAGTTTCCCTGGAAACAGTTTGTTTTTATAGCAGCCTGACTAACTATGTGTGGGGTCGACGAGATCCCCGTAGTAGTAAGCGACACGGAGATGAATCCAAGCATTGCGCAATTGTTCGGAGCACTCCGGCCAACCTTCAACAGCACGCTCGGGATTTGAGGGAAACTACTGCAACCCGCCACTTAAATTGCCTTTTACAGGTCGCGCAAAAGAACAATCTTCCTCATTATGAGCGTTCAACAACAACAACATTGTTATCTAACCTCTTTGTGGCATACGTCTATTGAAACTTCAGAGGAAAACAAAAACTACCGTCAGTGTCACGTAAAATATATTAATCAAGACGCCATCTCGTGGTGGTTCCTAGAAACAGTTTCTGTTATAGTTATCAGGCCAACGAGATGAAGGATTGATATTGTCATCCCTATGGTGATAAACTTACTGAGCAGCCTCGGATTACACTACATCCAGGAGAACAAAAATCCACTCACGACCAGGATGTAATATGAGCCCATTTTTAATGCACTTAGAAACGTCATTAAGAGATAACTCAACTCATCCCAAGATACGTCAAGCAACAGCACCATCAAAGATAATTTGAAGAGAGGAAATCGGGAGAGCAAGATTACAGAGATATAATAGTCACTGTCAAGAAGAGACCTGGTGTTAACGATATTTAAACCGAGAAAAGGCCATGCCAGACTCAAATTGCGTATGTGTGGGAGGAACAAACAAACAGACAATACAATATGCTGTTAAAGTATGTTTAATCAACGAGAGGAGCAAAATGATAGCATGACCTACCCTAACAAACAATGGCCATCTGCAAAGAACAATTCGTGTATTGAATTCGGTTCTGTTTGTGCTACATCAAAGTGCTGGGGGCCGCTATGATTTTGTTCATGTAGAAGTTGAACTACAGAGAGGAAAGCACACATCTCTGCCCTCACTCCCGTAGTGACCTGGAAAGTAACTGTTACATCATCAGTCGTCAGGTACAGTGCACAAGACTCAAATCCAGACATCGCTTCCTAAAATCTACACAGCCTATACACACAAATCCTGAAAGGCGCTGTTTCGAGAAATGGTACAAATTTATGCAAGCCCCAAAGATGAAACTTCGGGAGAAACTCGCATACACAACATGGAAGTCGCTGAACAAACTCTGAACTGGTGTATCACCGTGCAAGAGGAATATGAAACGATGAGGATACACAAATGATGACACATGTGAATGAGGCGCAATACAGGACCTAGACCACCTAATGACCTGCCCCAACCTCCAGGAAACGAAACATACTTCTTCTTCTTCTTCTCCTCAATCTCCCGCTACCAAACCCTGAAAGGGCTTAAGTAGCAGAATGTAGTCCAGAGAACAGAATGCGTTGTGTCGTAGTTTACAGCTTGACTGCGATATTTGCACTTTCGGTCCAACACATCCGACTTCAGCAAGCATTTTTTGAGTACCGGGTTAGCATTCCCTCTTCGATCCCTTCTCCTTAGCCAGTCTGCCCTACTACAGCCTGTTATCCAGGATCACCGCGTGGAGGTGTAGAAGGGTTTTGGCAGCTCTGGTTCGCTGGCCCTGGCGCTAGCAGTCAGCTATGGGTCGCTGACCACTGCAGCTCATGCTCTGCTCAGCATCTTGATCCCGGAAACATACAATGACGATGCAATCCCATGTCGCTGAATACTGGATGCATTCTGTATAACGAGGTGCGTGGAATCGGAAAATAAGTGGCATCAGTCGTTCTGACGACGCTTATAACTGTACGATACAGCGTTTTTACATTATCAAGAAGATGACCTTGAACACTAGGGCTATAAACTTTTCTTACCTGGCGCCATCTTTCATAACTTTCGTGAGGGTAAATCTTCAGTTCCGTCCACTAAAATCTCAATTGAAGAAAATGTCGCGATCGCCCACTGAGTCTGTCTATTTTGAATGTTTTTAAAATTAATCAACATTATCATGTGGCATTTCTTTTGCAGAACAACACTTCTATCACAGCCTTACTGAGAGGTACTTGATCTCTTGTCAAATCTAAAGCCTGCTCCAGAGTCATGCCCAAGAATTCCTTGACATCTTGTTGCCATCGCGCATTCTTGGTCTGCCTCTGACTCTTCCCCGGCATCATACTTTCCATTACAAGACTGGTGTGTATTTTGATGTGGCTAAAGTATTTCAAGTTTTTGTTTCTGATTAAATTTATGAACCAGTTCTCCTCTATAACTCTTGTGGAATGTCAGATTTCTGGGGTTTTTTTTGTTTTTTTGTTGTTTATTTTATATTCTGAGAACCTTTCTTTAACGTTTCGACTCGAATGAATCAATTCTCTTCCTTGAGGTTTAGGTAACTGTATATGTTTTACGGCCATATATTGTGACGGGAAAAACACTGGCTCTCAAAAGTTTCATTTCTGTTGGTTTGCTGGTATTATGCCATACTTTCCTCAGGTTGTGTAGCTTCTGAAGTAACATAATAATAATATTATAATTTTTAATACAGAATGAAATTATTCTGCTTTCGCCCACCCGAAATCTAAAATCGGCCACTAGTAGGCGCTAGCGCTCAGGCTGAAGATCACTTTTGTACACCATAATCTTCCAGTTTAAAGTTTAAAGTTGAATCCCAGGTAGCGCAATGCACTGGCTTTCCAGCCGAGCTATCGGGGTTCGCTCCCCAGTAGGTGCGGGATTTTTTTTTTCCAATCGCGAAACGACACCTGAGTCGACACAGATAAAAAAAATCGGTTACCAGAATAATCTAGGGAAGTAGAGGTGCCCAGCGCGATGTTTACCACTTGCTGTTTCATAAACCCAAACAGGTACAAGTTTCGGCTGCAAATGTAACCACTAACCACTTCAACCTCCAATGTTGGACTGTCTACATGGAGCAGGCAGAAAAGGAAGTGGTCATTTACACAGAAGCCTTCGCAGTGTTTATGGCTCTCAAGAACCAGCACAAAAATGAACTCTGTGCTCTGGCAGACTCGCTCGAACGCCTGTCCCAGTGCTTCAAGAAAAGCACAGTCCAGTGGATACCAGCCCACTGCAATATTCCAGGCAATGAGAAGGCAAACAGACTCGCCAGAGAGGGAGGAATGCTGCAGCAGAGTGATACAGAAATCATATACAATGAGACAAAAGCATTCATCAGGGCAACGTACAGTGCAAAATGGAAAAAAGACCACACTGGCCACATAGAAAGCCATGCCTATCATCAACTCTCCAGGCGAGACCAGGTGATAATTCTCCGGCTACGCACAGGTCACAACAGCCTTAGATGTCATCTGTACAACAAGTTCAAGATAGGCACTACAGACATTTGTGCCCGCGGCACAGCCCCCATGAAGTCAGAACATATTTTTCAGTCCTGTCCACTGTATACCGGCAAAAGAAGTAGCATTTGGCAACAGCCAGTGTCCTTCCACGAGAAGCTAAACGGAAGCGTACAGAGCCTTGAGTCGACCGCTGCCTTCGCTAGAGTAATGGAAGTTGAGGTCTGAAGATGAACGAGGAAGAAGAAGAAGAAGAAAGTCTACAGTGGAAATAACTTAGTTTAAACTAACCGAGACTATCACTGATGATTCTGTTTTCTGTGCGTAAGAGTAACATAAAGAATTAGTTTTATTTCATCGGGATCTAACGAAGAATAACAATCCGAAGAAAAGAAGAGGAGACAAAGAAGAAGAAGACGTGTTATACACAAGAACCCCAGTTCTCCTCCCAAAAACTGTCCTCCGGAGTCATGTGTGATTCGCTTTCCAGTCCGGCCCTCTGCTACATCTGAAGTTTGTCAGAATGGATATTCCCGTTGTGATTCACTTGTGCAGTCAGTATTTAGGACACAAATAGATTTTGCCTGTTCTCAGAGCACTTCAATGATATTTATAGCAGTTATGAAATCTTCATCTTTTTGGTTGTTGTTTTTTTTAGTCTGTTCCAATTCTTCTGATTCCTATATTCCCTTTTCTCTTCTCCCTCTTTCTATTCTTTTTTTTTTATTTCTGTCTTCTTCTTTCTACTTCTTGTCTTGTTATTTTTCAACCCGATTCTTCTTCTTCTTCCTCTTCTTCTTCTTCTACTTCTTCTTCTTCTTCTTCTTCATCTTCTTTTTCAGCAAGGTGTTATGTCCTTTCATATAAACAAATTATTATAAATGTCTGACCAGAAATCAGTAGATTGGTATTGACCTTGACAGATTGGAGATCGCTCAACTTGGCTGTCTGGAGATCACTGAACTGTCTGAGATCACTGAACTGTCTGAGATCACTGAACTTGACTGTCTAGAGATCACTGAAATGTCTAGAGATCACTGAACTGTCTGAAATCACTGAACTGTCTAGAGATCACTGAACTGTCTGAGATCACTGAACTGTCTGGAGATCACTGAACTTGGCTGTCTGGAGATCACTGAACTGTCTAGAGATCACTGATCTGTCAGAGATCTGGAATGACGAAACTCGGTCAAACAAACAAATTACCATCAAGCAGGGCGAAAACCTGCTCACTGGGAAAAAAGCCACAAACGCATTTGCTGAACACTATGCCAAAGCGAACCACATAGATGTCCCTGCAGATAGGCATACGGACATTAATGAAGAGCAAAAGGGGCACGACAACATCAATATGGCACCAGAAGAGCACATGATGGCAAAACTAACAATGAACGAAATGGAAGAGGCCATGAGAACATTACAGAAAAGGAAATCTCCCGGAAAAGATGGGATAACAAACGAAATACTGATGAAGCTGGGCCAAACAGCAAAAAGGAAACTGCTATCAGTCCTGAACCAAAGCTGGAAAAGGGGTATTGTACCCCAGGCATGGAAAGACGCAGTACTTGTACCAGTACCAAAGAAAGGAAAAGACAAAACAGATCCAAATGGATACAGGCCTATCAGCCTACTGAGCTGTGTCGGCAAACTGATGGAAAGTATGATAAACACTAGACTGATGTGGCATCTGGAAGAAAAACGGATGCAAATCTCTCCCTAATCAATAGGCCGGAGGATAGCCCTAGCTACTACTCAAGAACATGGCATACCACCTCGACTCCAGATTTGGCCTTCTCCACACAGGACATACACCATAAAATAGATCGCCAGGTGCTAAACCAACTGGCAGGTAGCGACCACAGGCCGATCAGGCTAACCATTGACATGGAAGTAGGCCCACAGGAAACAAAACCGCTCCCACGTTGGAATTACAAACGAGCCGACTGGGACAGATTTGCAATCCTGACAGATGGGCTGTGTGAAACCATCAACACACGAAACACCAAAATGAAGCCCATGGTGGAAAGCCTAAGCAAGGCAATAATGCAAGCCGCCACTCAAACCATCCCAAGAGGAGCTAGGAAAAACTATAAGCCCTACTGGAATGATGAGTTGCAGAAAGTGGAAGATGCAGTAACAAATGCTAGGAACATGGCAGAGCGAGAAAAATTCAAAGATGGAGGCAAACATCGCCCTCAAAGCCGCCACGGCGAAATACAAACACACTCTTAAGCAAACAGCAAGAGAAAGCTGGAAAAATAAAACGGAAAGCCTAAACCTGGACAAAGACCGGAAAAAGCTATGGAAGCTAGTCAGAGCCATGAACGACGAAACCCCGTCAAATAAACAAATTGCCATCAAGCAGGGCGAGAACTTGATCACAGGTAAGAAAGCCGCAAACGCCTTTGTCGATCACTATGCCAGAGCAAACCACATCGAGGTCCCTGCAGATAAGCATACAGACATTAGCGAAGAGCTAAAGGGACACGAAAACATAAATACGGCTCCTGAAGAGCACATGATGGCCAAACTAACAATGCGCGAAATGGAAGAGGCTATGAGAACACTAAAGAAAAGGAAACAAACGAAATGCTGATGGGGCTGGGCCAAACAGCGAAGAGGAAACTGCTATCGGTCCTGAACCAAAGCTGGAAAAGGGGAATTGTACCCCAGGCATGGAAAGACGCAATACTGGTACCAGTACCAAAAACAGGAAAGGATAAAACAGATCCAAATGGATACAGGCCCATCAGCCTACTGAGCTGTGTCGGCAAACTGATGGAACGGATGATAAACACCAGACTGATGTGGCATCTGGAAGAAAAACGGATACTAATTCCACAGCAAGCAGGCTTTAGACAGCACAGATCCACTGAGGATCAGGTCATCCTCATAGCCCAGAAAATAGAATATGCCTACCATGAACAGAAACACACAGTAGCGGTCTGGGTGGACCTGGAAAAGGCATTTGACAAAGTCTGGAAAGATGGACTTAGACTCAAGCTAAGAAGAAGTGATGTTTGTGGGAAAATGTACAAGTGGATCATCCACTACCTCAAAAACAGAACGGCCAGAATCGAAGTACAAGGGCAGATGAGCAAAAAGGTGACACTTGAGCAGGGAGTACCCCAAGGGGGAGTACTGTCATCCACACTCTTCCTGGTGTATATAAATGACATTATAAAGAATATACCAAGAAGAGTTCATAGCTCAATGTTTGCAGACGATCTGGCTATGTGGACCTCTGAAAAGAATCTCACCATAGCAAGAAATCGGATGCAGCAGGCCCTAACATCGCTGGAAGAGTGGGCGAACTCATGGCTGGTCAAAATAAACGAGGACAAAACCACATGTACAATATTCTCGCTCTCATTAAAACCCCAAAATACCAAATTAAGTCTAAACGGCAAATACCTTCAGCCAAACGACAAACCAAACTATATGGGAGTCACATTTGATTGGCGCGTGACATGGAAAAGTCAGATCGAGAGAAACCGAATGAGAGCCAGAGAAAGAATGGCAATCATGAGGAAACGTGCTGGCACAAGCTGAGGAGCAGACGAAAGCATACTAAAGAAACTGTACACTGGAAGAGTGAGACCAGTTCTCGAGTATGGCATGAACACCAGCAGCAAAGGCGAACTTCGATAAAGTTAGCAAACTCCAAAACCAAGCCATGAGAGTTATACCAAGAGGCATGAAGTCAACGACAATTGTAGAACTTGAAAAGATTACAAAACTGCAATCCATGGCCGACAGAAGAGACTGCAGAGCCCAGCTGCAATCAGAGAAACTCCGAAGACTGACTGACCACCCAATGCACCAGAGACTAAACAATTTCGGAAATGGTAAGCTAAAGCGGAGAAACTTTGCAGAAATAGCAAAAGCAAAGATGCACGAAGACCCTATGAACGCACTAACCACAAAAAAGCCCATCCCTACTGTACGAAAACCTACCTGGAGGCAGCAAATATTTCCAGAGGTGGTAGAAAATATACCAGGTATTAGAAACAAAAACTGCCAGTCTGAAAAAGAAAGAAGAGATACTACCCTGAGTTTCATTACGGAAAACTACCCAAGCATGGACTGGACCCATGCATACACCGACGGTTCCGTAACAAATTCAACACAGAACGGAGGGGCATGAGCATTCCTGAGCCTACCAAATGGCAGAAAAATAACACTGCCGTTCGCTACTGGAAACTACACAAGCAATTTCAGAGCGGAGGCAGAGGCACTGAGGGCGGCAGTGGAAGAAATGGTGACAGGTAAAAGGAAAGAAAGCCACATATTCCTGTTTACAGATGCACTGGCCGTAGTCACAGCACTGAAAAGCCAAAAAAATACTGAACTTAATGAATTAAGAGCAGTACTCTGTCAACTATGCCAGCAGGCCGCACCAAAAAGAATAGTGGTGCAGTGGGTTCCATCTCACTGCAACATCCAAGGCAACGAGGAGGCAGACAGACTGGCAAAAGAAGGTGCAAAACTACCACAACCTGATACTAGTATGACATACGAAGAGTCAAAACGGCTTATTAGAGCTAGATACATGGGAAACCGAACATACTGGCTACACCAAAAACGATGCCTATTACCAGTTGAATTGAAAGGAGCAGGTCGTGGTCTTCAGACTTCGCACTGGCCACAATAGACTCAGGTACCACCTATTCAACAAATTGAAGATAGGTGGCACCGACGAATGCCCGTTTGGTACCGACAAAATGACCACTGAGCATTTGCTGCAAAATTGCCCGACATACGAGGATCAGAGAGAGCAGATGTGGCCATCACCAGTGGCAACACTAGAAAGGCTCTCAGGCAGTGTCGACAGCCTCAGGATGATGGCTGTTTTTTTTCGAAAAAATAATGGGTAATGTCTGACTGCGTACGAAGAAGAAGAAGACTGAACTGTCTGAGATTACTGAACTGTCTGAGATCACTGAACTGTCTGAGATCACTGAACAGTCTAGAGATCACTGAACTGTTTGAGATCATTGAACTGTCTGAGATCACTGAACTGTCTGAGATCACTGAACTGTCTGAGATCACTGAACTGTCTGGAGATCACTGAACTGTCTGAGATCACTGAACAGTTTAGAGATCAATGAACTGTCTGAGATCACTGAACTTGGCTGTCTAGAGATCACCGAACTGTCTGGAGATCACTGAACTGTCTGGAGATCACTGAACTGTCTGAGATCACTGAACTGTCTGGAGATCACTGAACTGTCTGGAGATCACTGAACTGTCTGAGATCACTGAACTGTCTGGAGATCACCGAACTGTCTGGAGATCACTGAACTGTCTGAAATCACTGAACTGTCTAGAGATCACTGAACTGTCTGAGATCACTGAACTGCCTGAGATCAATGAACTGTCTGGAGATTACTGAACTGTCTGAGATCACTGAACTGTCTGGAGATCACTGAATTGTCTGAGATCACTGAACTGTCTGAAATCACTGATCTGTCTGAAGATCACTGAACTGTCTGAGATCACTAAACTTGGCTGTCTGGAGATCACCGAACTGTCTGGAGATCACTTAACTGTCTGGAGATCACTGAACTGTCTGAGATCACTGAATTGTCTGGAGATCATCGAACTGTCTAGAGATCACTTAACTGTGGAGATCACGGAACTGTTTGGAGATCACTGTACTGTCTGGAGATCACTGAACTGTCTGAAATCACTGAACTGTCTGGAGATCACCGAACTGTCTAGAGATCACTGAACTGTCTGGAGATCACTGAACTTCACTGTCTGGAGATCACTAAACTGTCTGAGATCACTGAACTGTCTGAGATCACTGAACTGTCTGAGATCACTGAACTGTCTGGAGATCACTAAACTGTCTGAGATCACTGAACTGTCTCGGATCACTGAACTGTCTGGAGATCACTTAACTTGACTGTCTGGAGATCACTGAACTGTTTGGAAATCACTGAACTGTGTGAGATCATTGAACTGTCTGAGATCACTGTACTGTCTGGAGATCACTGAACTGTCTGAGATCATTGAACTGTCTGAGATCACTGAACTGTATGAGATCACTAAACTGTCTGAGATCACTAAACTGTTTCGGATCACTGAACTGTCTTGAGATCAGTGAACTTGACTGGCTGGAGATTACTGAACTGTCTGGAGATCACCGAACTGCCTGGAAATCACTGAACTGTCTGGAGATCACTGAACTGTCTGAGATCACTGAACTGTCTTTAGATCACTGAACTGTCTGGAGATCACTGAACTGTCTGGAGATCACTGAACTGTCTGGAGATAATTGAACTGTCTGGAGATCACCGAACTGTCTGGCGATCACTGGACTGTCTGTAGATCACTGAATTTGACTGTTTGGAGATCACTGAACTGTCTTAGATCACTGATCTGTCTGTGATCACTGAACTGTCTGAGATCACTGAACTGTCTGGAGATCACTGAACTGTCTGGATATTACTGAACTGTCCGGAGATAATTGACCTGTCTGGAGATCACTGAACTGTCTGGAGATCACTGAACTTGACTGTCTGGAGATCACTGAACTGTCTGAGATCACTGATCTGTCTGACATCACTGAACTGTCTGAGATCACTGAACTGTCTGGAGATCACTGACCTGTTTGGAGATCACTGAATTGTCTGGAGATCACTGAACTGTCTGAGATCACTGAACTGTCTGGAGATCACTGAACTGTCTGAGATCACTGAACTGTCTGAGATTACTGAACTGTCTGGAGATCACTGAACTGTCTGCAAATCACTGAACTGTCTGAGATAACTGAATTGTTTGAAATCACTGAACTGTCTGGAGATCACTGAACTGTCTGAGATCACTGAAGTGTCTGGAGATCACCGAACTGTCTGAGATCACTGAACTGTGTGGAGATCACCGAACTGTCTGGAGATCACTGAACTGTCTGGAGATCACTGAACTGTCTGAGATCACTGAACTGTCTGTAGATAACTGAATTTAGCTGTCTGGGTATCACTGAATTTGTTTTCTGGAGAACTCTTAACGTGGCTGTCTGTAGATCACTGAACTGTCTGAGATCACTGAACTAGGCTGTGTAGAGATCACTGAACTGTCTGGAGATCACTGAACTGTCTGAGATCACTGAACTGTCTGGAGATAACTGAATTTAGCTGTCTGGGTATCACTGAATTTGTTTTCTGGAGAACTCTTAACGTGGCTGTCTGTAGATCACTGAACTGTCTGAGATCACTGAACTAGGCTGTGTAGAGATCACTGAACTGTCTGGAGATCACTGAACTGTCTGAGATCACTGAACTGTCTGGAGATAACTGAATTTAGCTGTCTGGGTATCACTGAATTTGTTTTCTGGAGAACTCTTAACGTGGCTGTCTGTAGATCACTGAACTGTCTGGAGATCACTGAACTTGACTGTCTAGAGTTCGCTGAACTGTCTGGAGATCACTGAACTTGCCTGTCTAGAGTTCGCTGAATTGTCTGGGATCATTGAACTTGGCTGTCTGGAGAACTCTGAACTTGACTATCTGGCGCTAACTGAACTTGACTGTCTAGAGATCACTGCACTCGTGTATTGATGATTGGTTTTCAGTCTTATTTCTTTATAAACATCCCTATGTCGTAGTTATAAACATCATTATATCGTTTCTTATTTCCATCATTGTAACGTCTCTTATGTACATCTTTACAATGTTTTTTTCATCCATCATTGTATTGTTTGTTATATTCATAATTTTATTGTTTGTTATGTCCCTCAAGCCTCTTAGCGCAGTGGTTAGCCCGCTGGCTTCGCATCTGACTGGTCCTAGGTTCATTTCTCAATTGAGGCGAAATAGTTTTTCTAGACCGCAACGGCCCACGGGTCGACCCATCCTTAAATTGGAACCGGTTCATTCCGGGAAGTTAAAAGCGGGGAGGGCATCCGCTCTCATATAACCGAGCTTTCAAATATGAGGTCGCTAACACGGCAATAATGCTATGGGTTACTTAGACTTTTTTTTTATATCCATCATTTAATTGCTTGTTATATCCATCATTTTGACGTATGCTATATCCATTAGTTTCATTGTTTGTTAATATCCATCATCTTAATATACATTGCATCAGACAATCAGGAGGATTATTAAACTGAGGAATAAAGACCTTTGTGCCTACAGTCGCGACACAGTTTACTTGTATTTTTACTCTGACGAAAAGGAACAATTCTTTGCCGGACTTTCGAACCCGCGTCACTTTGATCAAGACGGGTTTCATTACTACTCGACCACTTGCTCCTAAGTTATAAAATTTAGGTGAAGACAACGTAATGGCAATTACTACTGTCTGGGATGACGTGTTGGCGAATTCATAGTTCTAGACCTCAGCAAGTTTCTTACCGTGGGGTTGAAGTTCCTTTTCTCTCTGCCTTTCCTTCATCAATTACGTAATCCAGGTACCCATTTTCAGCTGGGTCGACTAGACCTTGTGGACAACGGAGATTGAGACCGCCATATTTGCATGAGAGGAGAGCCCTCTAACACTATGCCACTCCCATACTCAAGTGGTGGAAATACGAAGAACAATAAAGTTTCATGTTCTTCTTCTTCTTCTTCTTCGTTCGTTCGTTCTCAATCTCTCGCTACCAAACCCTGAAAAAGGCTTTGCAAGTAACAGAATGTAGTCCAGAGAACGGAATGCATTGTGAAAGTAGTTTACAGCTTGACTGCGATATTTGCGACTTTCGTTCCAACTCATCCGACTTCAGCAATGATTTTTGAGTACCCGGTTGCCTTCCCTCTTCGATCCCTTTTCCTTAGCCAGTCTGCCCTGCTGCAGCCTGTTATCCAGGATCACAACGTGGAGGTGTAGAAGGGTCTTGGCTGCTCTGGTTCGCTGGACCTGGCGCTTGCAGTTAGCTATGGGTCCCTGGACCTGACGGTTGCAGTCAGCTATGGATCGCTGACCGATGCAGTGAATGCGCTGCTCGTCGTCCTGATCCCAAGGTTTTATTTTGAAAGCAGCAGAGACCAGATCTGTTCCTACAAACACCATTAGAGGTTGGATATTATGGGAGTGGCTTGGCTGGCTTGGCTTCGTTCATTCTCAATCTCCCACTACCAAACACTGAAATGGCTTAAGTAGCAGAATGTAGTACAGATAACGGAATGCGTTGTGTCATAGTTTACAGCTTGACTGCGATTATTGCACCTTTCGGTCCAACACATCCGACTTCAGTACCGGGCTAGCATTCCCTCTTTGATCCCTTCTCCTTAGCCAGTCTGCCCTGCTGCAGCCTGTTATCCAGGATCACTCGTGGAGGTGTAGAAGGGTCTTGGCAGTTTTGGGTCGCTGGCCCTGACGCCAACAGTCAGCTATGAGTCGCTGACCCCTGCAGTTCATGCGCTGCTCAGCATCTTGATCCATTATGGGAGTGACATGTATGTTTACGCCTGACGGTACAATCATGATGATAGTACGCAAGTATATGCCTGACCTGAGGTGGCAGTGACATGTGCGTAAATACGGGTTTTCCCACAGCGACCTGCTATGTGTTATATTCTGGACTTACCGGTCCTGAGTAATGATGGAGAAATGGATCAGTTTACAATTCCTAGTAAATATGATTATTTGATACAAGTTTGCGCCTCGATCATTATCAAGTCTCGTGCTAGCCGGCGAAGGCGATCATGAACCTCTGCAACTTTCTGTCTCCGTTGCTGGAAATCAGTTCTGTAGTTAATGCTCTACAAACCACGCAGCCAGCCCGTCCACTGTTTTATGTCTCTGTCTTCCCCTGTCTCTCCTACCCGGAAATGCGTCTGTTCTACTAATGTATTATATTCCTTCATTGCGCATGTTTTTCATTGTTTCTTTCAAATTTTGTTGAAATGTGACGGTTGATCGTTCACTTCTAACAGTATATAGTTAATTAGTCATATAATGTTTAGTCTCTCTGTGGACATGTGAACATGCGTTAAAAACCCATCTCTGCAGTCTCTATTGAAACGTATCTACATCCCTTTGAAAAATGATCAATTACGTCTGATGACAAGTTTGTGTTGCATGTTCTTATAAACGCGATCAATTACGTCTGATGACAAGTTTGTGTCTCATGTTCAAATAAACGAGATCAATTACGTCTGATGACAAGTTTGTGTCTCACGTTCAAATAAATATGATCAAGTAAAACTGATGACAAGTTTGTGTCTCATGTTCAAATAAATATGATCAAGTAAAACTGATGACAAGTTTGTGTCTCATGTTCAATGAAGTCTGTTCACATGTTTGTGTATCATGGTCTTACAAACTTGATGAATACGTCTAATGACAAGTTTGTGTCTCATGTTCTTATAAAGATGAACAATTAAGTATGTTCACAAGTCTGAATGGGATGTCTTTAAAAATATGATCATGTACGACTATTGACAAGTTTGTGTCTCCTGTCAGTATAAATATGATCATGTAAAACTGTTGACAAGTTTGTGTCTCCTGTCAGTATAAATATGATCATGTAAAACTGTTGACAAGTTTGTGTCTCCTGTCAGTATAAATATGATCATGTAAAACTGTTGACAAGTTTGTGTCTCCTGTCAGTATAAATATGATCATGCAAGACTGTTGAAAAGGTTGTGTCTCCTGTCAGTATAAATATGTTCAATCAAGTAAGTTGACAAGTTTGTGTCTCATAAGACTAAGTAATAATATTGAGAAGTTTTTATATCATAGATATATAGATAGATAGATAGATAGATAGATAGATAGATAGATAGATAGATAGATAGATAGATAGATAGATAGATAGATAGATGGATGGATGGATGGATGGATAGATAGATAGATAGATAGATAGATAGATAGATAGATAGATAGATAGATAGATAGATAGATAGATAGATAGATAGATAGATAGATAGATAGATAGATAGATAGATAGATAGATAGATAGATAGATAGATAGATAGACTCTACAGCAGTAATGCAAAGAATTTCCTACTCGGGTCCTAAAAGTAGTTAACCCCACACACGTTACCCCTATCCTGCTTAGTATCACACGGCAACCTCACTCAATCCCAACATAGTTAACCTCAATATTTCACTACGGGAAAGTTTCGTTTTAACAGGTCCAAGCCAGCGGCAAGTACTGAATTTGTCGTTAACGGTTTGTTTTCCCTTTGGCTATTATAAGCGTTCATAGCAACAGCCCATGGGAGATAAAAATAAGGAAAATGCAATTGCCAGACATTCGTATATATATAAAGTGGTTGAGAGTGTAAATATTATGCAGGACTTAATATAGCATAGTTATTGTCGCTTCCACAAACATAATCATTCAAGAGATTTCTTCTCGTTAGATGTATATGATTGTAAACTTGAAACGAAGCACTACAAATATCACCTGATATTGCGATATACTGTCATATGTGCAACTGCCGGCAGCAGTGGACTGTAATCATAGCATAACTAAGTGCTTAACAGTGCTGATAAAGAGTTCAACGGTGTTAATTGTTTAAATAACGTTTGCACACTGATGTAACGAACAGGTCTATTTATGTGGTAAAATTGTTGTGTCTTAACCATGGCGATTAGCTTTTAATCCAGCAAAAACGTATGCAATCAAATTGACAGTGCTGTCGAACGCACAGTACCTTCACTGTGAAGGTTAGATGTTATCTCAAAAACAATTAATACAACCAAATTACTATCTGTTGTAGAAGGAAACGTATCTTCGACAATTAGCAGACCAAGCCGTATTGAACAACCGCTCGAGATTAACTGCAGAAGCCAATGTACGTACATTTCTTGTGTATAATTACATTGTTGATGTGTATTTATATCTTGTAATGTTGTTTGAATCTGTGTGTTACTGATATTATTATTACTTGGTGTATGTTAATTATCTTGTGTATTCTTAACTATGTTGTAACTTGCAAGTTGTTGACATTTTAGTAGAAGTGATCTTATCAACTCTTCTGTTCATTCCGAGACAAGGGTTAATAGTCCTTTGCACTTATTGATTTAGGATGCCTCAAATAGCCTGTTAATCTCTCTCTCTCTCTCTCTCTTTCTCTCTCTCAATATCTCTCTCTTTCTTGTCTTATCCACTTGTATCTAGGTCCACGGTTACGGATAAATCAGTCTTGTCATTTTTTCCGCCATGACACTTTATCTAACTTACTTTCTATGTCAGTGACAGTACGACATACCTCATGTTTCCAGTGTTCAGCCACGTAGATTGTCTTGTCTTTCCCATCCAACATGTCATGACATCCATTTTACATATTTCCAGAAGGCTTGGCCAGATCATCAGTTGCACTGGGTCGTATTTCCACCCCTTCTCCCCCCCCCCCCCAGTCGTATCTCTCATCATTCCAGTTTACCCATCTCTTACAATTATATTGGCATCGTGATAAGCCATCTATGAGACTATTAAGTTATTTCCAAGTTGCGTTATGTAAGTGGCGTCAACGAGGAGTCTCTTCCTGCACCCCAATCTAGAAAACCTGCGTCAGTTCATTCTACTTTTCAATGCAGCGATTTTCCGAGACTAATCCGTAGTGGCTAAGTTGCCATTATGAAATTGTATCTAGATTTCAATCTTGTGCACTGCATATGGTATCCCATCATAGGGTGCCTTGAGTCGTTGATATGTTTTTCTCTTCCGATTTCTGATTTAAATTGTGTGTGTCTCAAGTTGCGCTACACCGATCATGGGGTGGATTTACTTCAGTTGGAGCAGATATTAAACACCCTGCAACTATCCGGGCAGTCTCATTGGTGGCTGCATCAATCAGTTTCACTTGTGCAGTATATTTTAAACTGCCGGCCCCTACTCGGCTACGGAGAAGCACAAGGCGAGTGTTGATGTTCGCGGGGGAGGGGGAGCATAGACTTTGCTTCCCATGTTTGTACGAGTCAATTTTCGTAATATATTATTTCTCGCATGCATCTTCCAGTTTACTTTTTTTCATGACAGTAGCAAATGCAACTTTACACCCAGGTATTTGGTGGCCCATGCCCTTTCCTTGACATCTGATCTGTACAACATTAGCATAAGTTAATTACAATAATTACTCGAGCAACATCCTGCGTGACAACTCAAACTGCTAAATAGTGACTAAAGCGGGTTGTGCAAGAGGCTAACAATCCCATTATGAAAAATCACGGCTTTGAAGCGGCGGTATTTATTCTCTGAAACAGGCTTATTGTAGAGGCCATCTATAGCAGTGGGCTTATGCTTTACTTTGATCGTCGGAGCCGACGATGCAGCAGTGAATGAGCTGACAGCAGCCAGAGACTCATAGCTGACAGCAGTCAAAGACTCATAGCTAACAGCACCAGAGACATACCTGACAGCAGCCAAAGACATAGCTGACAACAGCCAGAGACTCATAGCTGACAGCAGACAGACTCATAGCTGAAAGCAGCCAGAGACTCATAGCTGACAGCAGCCAGAGACTCATAGCTTACAGCAGCCAGAGACTCATAGTTGACAGCAGCCAGAGACTCATAGTTGACAGCAGACAGAGACTCATAGCTGACAGCAGTCAAAGACTCATAGCTAACAGCAGCCAGAGACATACCTGACAGCAGCCAAAGACATAGCTGACAGCATCCAGAGACTCATAGCTGACAGCAGTCAAAGACTCATAGTTGACAGCAGCCAGAGACTCATAGTTGACAGCAGACAGAGACTCATAGCTTACAGCAGCCAGAGACTCATAGCTGACAGCAGCCAGAGACTCATAGCTGATATCAGACAGAGACTTCATAACTAACAGCAGACAGAGACTCAAAGCTGACAGCAGCCAGAGACTCATAGCTGACAGCAGGCAGAGACTCATAGCTGACATCAGCCAGAGACTAATAGTTGACAGCAGCCAGAGACTCATAGCTGATATCAGACAGAGACTTCATAACTAACAGCAGACAGAGACTCAAAGCTGACAGCAGCCAGAGACTCATAGCTGACAGCAGGCAGAGACTCATAGCTGACATCAGCCAGAGACTAATAGTTGACAGCAGCTAGAGACTCATAGCTGATATCAGACAGAGACTTCCTAACTAACAGCAGACAGAGACTCAAAGCTGACAGCAGCCAGAGACTCATAGCTGACAGCAGGCAGAGACTCATAGCTGACAGCAGCCAGAGACTGATAGCTAATATCAGACAGAGACTTCATAGCTGACGGCAGCCAGAGACATAGCTGACAGCAGCCAGAAACTCATAGCTGACAGCAGACAGACTCAAAGCTGACAGCAGTCAAAGACTCATAGCTAACAGCAGCCAGAGACATACCTGACAGCAGCCAAAGACATAGCTGACAGCAGCCAGAGACTCATAGCTGACAGCAGTCAAAGACTCATAGTTGACAGCAGCCAGAGACTCATAGCTTACAGCAGCCAGAGACTCATAGTTGACAGCAGCCAGAGACTCATAGTTGACAGCAGACAGAGACTCATAGCTTACAGCAGCCAGAGACTCATAGCTGACAGCAGCCAGAGACTCATAGTTGACAGCAGACAGAGACTCATAGGTTACAGCAGCCAGACACATAGCTGACAGCAGCCAGAGACTCATAGTTGACAGCAGACAGAGACTCATAGCTTACAGCAGCCAGAGACTCATAGCTGACAGCAGCCAGAGACTCATAGTTGACAGCAGACAGAGACTCATAGCTGACAGCAGCCAGAGACTCATAGCTGACAGCAGCCAGAGACTAATAGTTGACAGCAGGCAGAGACTCATAGCTGACAGCAGCCATAGACTGATAGCTAATATCAGACAGAGACTTCATAGCTGACGGCAGCCAGAGACGTAGCTGACAGCAGCCAGAAACTCATAGTTGACAGCAGCCAGAGACTGATAGCTGATATCAGACAGAGACTTCATAGGTTACAGCAGCCAGACACATAGCTGACAGCAGCCAGAGACTCATAGTTGACAGCAGACAGAGACTCATAGCTTACAGCAGCCAGAGACTCATAGCTGACAGCAGCCAGAGACTCATAGTTGACAGCAGACAGAGACTCATAGCTGACAGCAGCCAGAGACTCATAGCTGACAGCAGCCAGAGACTAATAGTTGACAGCAGCCAGAGACTCATAGCTGATATCAGACAGAGACTTCATAACTAACAGCAGACATAGACTCAAAGCTGACATCAGCCAGAGACTCATAGCTGACAGCAGGCAGAGACTCATAGCTGACAGCAGCCAGAGACTGATAGCTAATATCAGACAGAGACTTCATAGCTGACGGCAGCCAGAGACATAGCTGACAGCAGCCAGAAACTCATAGTTGACAGCAGCCAGAGACTGATAGCTGATATCAGACAGAGACTTCATAGCTGACGGCAGCCAGAGAATCGTAGCAGACTAATTGCATCAGGGTCAGTGACCCACAACTGACCAAGAGCTTATTGCGCCTCCAGGTGACGGTCTCTGAAACAGGCTACAACCATGCAGTCTGGCTAATAGATAATGGATCGAAGAGAGAAGGCAAGCCCGTCCCCAAAAATGGCCTGCTGAAATCGGATGTCTTAGGATGAAAGACGCAGATAAAAAATGCCCACTGTAAACTACAATATATTGTCACACACGTCCTTTTCGTGACAAATGCAAAAGAAGAAGAAGAGGAAGAAGAAGAAGAAGACAAAGAAGAAGACGAAGAAGAAGAAGAAGAAGAAGAAGAAGAAGAAGAAGAAGGAGGAGGAAGAGGAGCAGAAGAAGAAGAAGAAGACGAAATAGAAGAAGGAGAAGAAGAAGAAGAAGAAGAAGGAGAAGAAGAAGAAGAAGAATTAAAAGAAAAAGAAGAAGAAAAAAAAGCAGAAAAAGTGGAAGAAAAAAAAGAAGCCGAAGAAGAAGAAGAAGAAAAGGAAAAAGAAGAAGAAGAAGAAGAAGAAGAAGAAGAAGAAGAAGAAGAAGAAGAAGAATAAGAAGAAAACAAGAATTAGATGTTAATATTTCCAGTACTTTTCAATAATTTCTGTTTCCAAGAATCTGTTATCGATTCTATTCCAGCTGGGCTTGCCTGGGAAAATTACTACGCGATCTATTTATTTTTCTATTGCAAGGGTCAAAATTTTGTCATCCCGGAGTTTGTTGCCGGTTGCTAGGGAAATTAGAACTAGGACAAAGTCTAGGCGCAACTATAAACTGAAACGTGTCAGAACGGGCGATAAAGGAACTATCAACAACGCCGCGTATTACTAACGGCTGTTCTTCTTACAAACTCTGGTTTATTTGTTTTCATAGCTATTTGTGTGAGAGCTGCCAGAGACAATCCTGCCGAATTGTCCCTAGAAGAGAGTTTGCTGGGACTCATAGTAGTAGTAGTTTAAAACAATCGGAGGATGCGGAGGTGTTGACATTAGACAGTTCAGATTCTGACTATGGTTCGAAGTTGCAGCAGTGAATGAGCTGACAGCAGCCAGAGACTCATAGCTGGTTACTTGCATCAGCATCAACGAACCACATCTTCTATTCAAGGTCCAAGTGCTGGCCCTGGAAACCGGCTGCACTTGTGCAGTCGGGCTAAGGAATAGGGTAAGGCAAACCAGGAACCCAAAATATAAACATCTGAGATCCGATGTGTCGGGTCGAAAGATGCAGATACCGTAGACTCGCTGTAAGCTATAACACAACGTCACAACATTGTCTTCAGGACGAACGCGGAAGAAGACGATTCATACTTCTGCCATCTTTCGTTCAAATGACCGCTGCCAGATTCGTATTTAGTGCGGTTTCGCAATGGATGGCAAAGGCAAAGGCCGCCGTCCATCGTAGACGATGATGACATAATTCATTTTGCTACCTCCATTTTTAGTGAAGATTAACTGCGCTACTTTTTATCCTCACTCTCTCTTGTCTCGCCAGTAGCAAGTCAAGGACAAGACGACTAGGGGGCAACTACGAGATGCAGGGGACTCCGCATCAAGCCCCCATGAAAAAGACGGCGGAGTCCGGAGTTGAACTCGAACCCACACAACCTGGTCACGAGGCCGACGGCTTAACCACATCGCCACGGAATCCCCATTGGTTAGAGCACGGTTTTCTCAGCCGAATGATCTAGGTTCAATCCCCTAATGAGCTGGGACATTGTTTTCAATATAAAACATCTCCAGTGGTCGCTTCATGTGTAAACAACACATACCAACCGTCAAGGTTGCAAAATATCATTATCCTCTGTCTCATAGTTTCCTCTGCAGAACGTTGAAAACATGACGGGTATGATACGGAATCCGTTCAGAGTGGATCAGCGAGCGATTATTCAGTTTCTAACAGCTGAAGGATGTCGACCAGTTGATATTCGACGAACGTAAGCTCCGGCGACGGTCCACCCGAATCGCTGCATTTATTTTGGTGATTGCATCTTCTGACGTAACAATATGCGCCTGACCTGGTCTCGGAAGAACTTTCGTAAACTCACGTCCTTCTTTAAACATCGTTTTCCAGTTCTTCACTGTAGTCTTCGACACACTTTTGTGACCATATACTGCCTGCATTTTGCGATAAATGTCAACTGGTCGACATCCTTCAGCTGTTAGAAACCGAATCACCGCTCGCTGATGAACTCTGGACGGATTCCGTTTCACATCCGCTATGTTTTCAACGGTCTGCTGAGAAAACTATGAGTCGGAGGACAATGAAATTTTGCAAACTTGACGGTTGGTGTGTGCTGTTTGCATTAGAAGTGATGTCATCATGCGCATCCTACGCATGTTCAGTTGGTGCAGCTAGATCCGGTTCATTTGAACACGCCTCGTATATGTATCCCAAATATGACCCCAGGTGTGTAAACTGATTTTTTACTTTCTTTGAATTATTTCTATTGTTTTGGAGATAGGTTTTTTTTTTAAATAGATTGTTCTTTCTCCCCTAATCACGGTCTTATTGTCGTCTCATGTTTATTTTGGTTTCTTTTCCAATGGTATAACACAGACACCTGCTTATGTCATTGTCAACTCATCTGGTCTCCCGGGTTTCCTGAAGCAAGTGGATCTAATTTAGTCTTGCTGTAGTGTAGTACTAAATTCTCAGCAATCTCTCAAAAACTGGGTTGACAGCACCAATCCCCAGATGAAACATATTCACCAAGGCCCTACCTCATGGCATGGCTAAGTGATAAATACTGACCATGACATGACCTCACGTCAGTGAAGGAAGACTAACGTCCGGTCAGGCAAAATATACTGATCCCACATGTTAGTCAGGGTCAGGCAAAACAGGAAACGGGCTGGTTTCATGGTAGCCTGGCTAAAAAGGTGAGGGATCGACGTGATCTCCGTAATAGTGAGCGACACGCATATGAAGCCAAGCATAGCACAACCGCCTTGAGGACCCCTGTCCACCTTCATCAGCACGCTCAGGATGTGAGAAAAGCTACTGCAATCCGTCACTTAACATCCTTTTCAGGTATCATAAAAGAGTAATCCTATAAATTGTGGGCATTCGAGACAACAACAACAACAACATCAACCACACCTTAGGGTCAGATGAAATATGTTCACCAGGGGCATATTTCATGTCAGGGCTGATTGAGACATACTGACCAAGGCCCTACCTCATGTCAGGGTTAAGCGATACATACTGACCAAGGCCCTATCTCATGTCAGAGTTAAGTGACACATACTGACCAAGACATCACCTCACTCCAGGTTCAGGTGTTGTTGTTTGTTTGCGTATGTCCACAATGAGTATGTTCCTCCTTTGTTCTACCTGAAAAAGACGTTAAGTGGCGCGTTGCAGTAGCTTTCCTCACATCACGAAGGTGCGGTTGAAAGTGGACCGGGACCATGCAGGAGTTTGTGCTATGCTTGGCGTAATATGCGTATCACTCGCTACTACGAGGATCACATCGATCCCTCACCTCGTTAGCCAGGCTGCCATGAAAACATTCCGTTTCCAGGTAGGGATACTAGGAAGCCGAGGTGAGGGTCTTGGCCAGTATGTTTTACCTGACCCTGACTAACATGTCTGATCAGTATATTTTGCCTGACCCTGACTAACATGTCTGATCAGTATATTTTGCCTGACCAGACGTTAGTCTTCCTTCCCTTCGGCTCAGATGAAACATATTGAACAAGGCTCTACCTCATGTCAGGGTTAAATTATACTTTCTTTCCAAGACACTACCTCACGTCAGGGTCAGATGAAACATGCTATGCAAGACCCTACCTCCTGTCAGAGTTCATTGATGCAAACTGACTAAGACACTACCTCATGTCAGAGTTAAGTGATGCAAACTGACCACCTCACGTCAGAGTTAAATGATGCAAACTGACCAAGACACCACCTCATGCCAGAGTTAAGTGATGCAAACTGACCAATACACCACCTCATGTCAGGGCCAGAGGAAACAAATAGAACAACGCCCTATCTCATGTCGTGGTCAGATGAAACATGCTGACCAAGACACCACCTCAGGCTAGGGTCAGATGAAACATACTGATCAAGACACCACCTCAGGTCAGGGTCAGATGAAACACACTGACCAAGACATCACCTCAAGCCAAGGTCAGATGAAACATACTGACCAAGACACCACCTCATGCCAGGGTCAGATGAAACATACTGACCAAGACACCACCTCATGCCAGGGTCAGATAAAACATACTGACCAAGACACCACCTCATGTCAGGGTCAGATGAAACATACTGACCAAGACACCACCTCATGCCAGGATCCGATGAAACATACTGACCAAGACCCTACCTGACTTTCTTGCACCTGGAAAAAGGTTGTGTTAACGCAGCCTAGTCAACGAGGTGGTGATTGTGCCTATGGTCATTGTAATTCCTAGCGTGCTGGAAAAAAAAAACACATTGCTTTGCATGCTCGTACTAGTCAGCAGGACTTAAGCCTGACGTCTGCATTAGGCCCCGGAATAAAAGAAGTGACTTCAGACCCAGCCACTAGACAAAAATCCGTAAAGTGTGAACAAGTCTGAACAAGTAACTATAGATAACAGCAACAGCATGCTAGAGGTCATTGATTAATTGATTTCCTGGAAGTTTCTTAGAATCCTTCTGGTCTCCTGACTAAAAGTAATCTAAATGGAAGCGTATTCAAACAGGAATCTCGCAAAAGGCGCGAAATAACTGAGCAAAGTGAAATATAATAAATAAAGAAGTCACAAACATAATCGCTAAAAGAAGTTACTGTGACATATCATGGTTTACAGCAACGTCATAACTTCACTTCTAGCAAGATTACAACTCTTACTGCATGTGAAGGAATAACCATTAACCCTTTACAGTCCAGGCTAATCAATTATATTCATTACTTTTCCCTTACAGTCTCATGGTCTAGTTCATTAGCTTCGTGTATTAACCCTTTACAGGTCAGCCTAATTATTCATAATCGTTAGAGTCCGACATGGTTAATTAAATTCGTGTCTTAATCCTTTGCAGACTTCATTGATAAGATTAGTGATTGAAAACACGAATCTAATAGATTAAGACGGACTGCAAAGGATTAAGCAACTTATGCACATGCTAAGGGCAAATGATAAAGAGGTACCAAGCAATAATATCAACAAGAGTTTCAACATCAGTATCAATATCAATATCAGATTTAATCTAATAAACAGCATAATCAAAAACAGCAACTACAACAACAACAGCGGAATTAACAATTGTATCAACAATAATTGGATCAATAACAGTATTAACAACAACATCAACAACAACAGCACCAAAAGTATCAACAACAATATCAGCAATTTTATCAACAACAACAACAAAGGCTGCGAAAACACAATTAAAACAAAATCAACACCAACAACAACATGAACAAAAAAAATTAACAAAAACATCAACAAATATTAACAACACCAACAACAACAACAACAGCAGCAACAACGTTCACAACATCAACGTCAACAACACAACAACATCAATAACAACATCAACAACAACAATAACATAAATAACAACAATATCAGCAACAACGACAGCACCAATAATAACATCAATTACAACAGCATCAAAAACAACATAAACAGCAAAAATAACATAAATAACAACAACAGCACCATCAGCAACAACAACAACATCACCATCAGCAACAACAAAAACATCACCCTCAGCAACAACAACAACATCACCATCAGCAACAACAACTACTTAACACTTGCAAGTTTTCTACAGCCATTTAAAATAGCCAGAGTTCGACCAGTAAACAGATCAGGGGATTCATCAGAAATCAACCTTTTGTCGCGGATCGGAAGGAAATTTCTGCGGACCTGCAGCGGCCCGTGCACCTGTGGTTGGGAAACACTGTTCTAAACTTCACCAATAGTCTTCCGTTATACTACACGATCTCAGCATGGCAGTCGTTCTATATACATCACACTCACCCTCAGAGAGTCTTCTACCGCAGATGGATGTGGCCCCACAATTAGTAACGAATTACTACATGCTCTCAGCATGGCAGTCGTCTATACATATCACACTCACCCTCAGAGAGTCTTCTACCGCAGATAAACTGGGTCCCACAATTAGTAACTAGTTGCTACGTGCTCTCAGCATTGCAGTTCTCATATGTATGTCTCTATCACACACATATACCTTTTCCGGACACCCGTACGACAACTGAATCGATGAGACAATAACTAAGTCTCTACTTTTGACATACGTTAGTTTTGCGACAATTTCATTTTCCAATACTATTTGTATTGTTGTTGGTGTTGTTGTTATTGTATGTACCAGCTGTTTAGCCGATGCCATTACACACAATTAGGGGAGGGGGAGTACTTGAGGCAAGCAGATACGTGCAGAGGATAGTTCTAGATAATGTTGTGTCAATGCCGGCTGATGCACTCTGTGGTCTAGTGTGTAAGCAAGTAAACATGTTTAAGCGTGCATTTAATGCAGATATGCACGAACGTAATATGTGCGTGCGGGCGATAGCGAATACGTATGTAGCTATGAAAGCATCTATGTATGTCACATAAGCATGTTACAGTGGGATTGATGTACAGCGAGTCGCAAGCTGTTGCACATTGTGCCCCCAAACCCTTTTATCCTATCTATACATTACTACCACCCAACCCGACTTCTTCTTCTTCTGCTTCGTCGCTCGTCTTCAGACCTGGGCATCAGTGACTCTAACAAAGGTTGAAGCTTCCATTGAGCTTCCATTGAACACTGGCTGTTGCCAAATACTACTTTTTTTGGTCGGTGTACCATTTGCAGGACTGCAAAATGTGTTCAGCTGCCATGGGGGAATGTGTCGCAAGTACAAAGGTCTGTAGTGGCAATCTTGAACTTTTTGTATAGAAGACATCTCAGTGTGTTGTGTCTTGTGCGTAACCGGAGATTTAAATGACAATTCTCCACTACTCTCTCCGTTACATCATGAGAACGTACAAACATGCGTAACGGAGATTATCAAAAATCTGTTTTGGGTTCAGGGATCTCTAAAAATACTATTCGTTGATACCCTCGTATAACCCACATATAACTCTACGTGGACCACTGTGGATCATTCTGAGACTTCCCATATAACTATAGGAGGACCACTACTGTACCATTTTGGTTCAGCTAGTTAGTTAGGTTGTTAGATAGTTAGTTAGTTAGTTTGTTGGTCGGTTAGTTGGTTATTCGGTTGGTTGGGTGATTGGTTGATAAGTTAGTTAGTTAGGTAGTTAGTTAGCTAGCTAGTTAATTAGTTAGTGAGTTAGCTACTTAATTAGTTAGTTGGCTAGTTTGTTGGTTGGTTAGTTGGCTGGTTAATTGGTTAGTTTATTGGTTGGTTTGTTGGTTAACTGGTAAGTTTCCCATCGCAAGCGATGATGGCGACATCATTTGGTGGTGTGGTCTTGATGATGAAACTTGCGCTATATTTGAATTTTAGTGAGGAAGACTCTGCGCTGGTCATCAACTTCACTCTCTGGTCCCGAGGTACCTTGGTCCAGTGGCAAGACATAAGTCGAGATGACAGGAGATGACTCAGGATGCAGGCATTCTTCTCCCGTCCACCTCTCTTGAGAACAGGGATCGCTTGAAAACTAGCGGGATTGGATCGCCCACCGTTTCCGTTCATCACTTTAAGAGAGAAGCGAGTGCCTTACCACAGCGACTCAGAAAAATGTCTGTAGAGAACTAGATTCTCTTTGCAATCCTGAAGTTTTGCCAAAAAGTGACCAGCAGACGGTTAGAATGTGCATGCCACGGCGTCTCCTCTGCGCAGTTATACTGGCGCTGGAGAGGTCTGGGCTGATGGATGTGGGGTTGTCATGTGCCATATCTTTCCTGATCAGAGGGCAAACACAGATCAGGGTCGCTTGCTTCACCGACGTCAGCACCACTCAATCTGCCTCCCACCCCTTGTTGTTTACTTGTAAATTGGATGCCATTTGAAAAGTGCACTAATGAGGATGCTTGAACGTGGCTTTCATAGACTTCCTTCATGGTATCTACATGAGAACGTGATGTGTATTGAAGGCGGAAAGGCAATAGTTGAGTAGTTCTCAGTGGCATACAACGCAAATGACGTAGACAACAAAAACCGGCTTGAATCTATGACGTAGAACGTTGGGCAAGATGAAATGTAGCTTATCATTACGTGTGAAATAAAATGTCGAGAATAAGCAGTTGGTTTCACCAGGAGAGATACAATGAGAAATGATGGCACTAGAAATAAAGTGGATTACCCGTTTTGGTGAATGCATGTTAAGTCTAAAAATGAGATGGTTAGATCATCAAATGAGAATGGAATATAATGAACGTCCCCTGCACACTTAATGATCAAGAAGATCAGGCTACAAGGCACGAGGAAAGTCGCATGCAGGTGAGTTGATTACATGGGAGAAATCCTAGAGCATGGATTAACAACAACTTAAACAACAGAAATCGTTCAGGAAAAGGAAACTTAAGCTCAACCGCTCTAAGAGAGAAGACTAACGTCTGGGCATGCGAAACACACTGATCAGATAATGTTAGTCAGGGGCAGGTAAAATATTCTGACCAAGACCTCATCTTACTTCCATGCAGTTCTCTATGGAAACTTGTTCGTCTTCTTCATTCGTTCTCAGTCTCCCGCTACAAAGCCTTGAAAAGGGCTTCGCAACTAGCAGGAAGCTGTCCGGAGAACGGAATTCGGTGTCGAAGTTTACAGTCAAATTGCGATATGTTCACCTTTCCGTCCGACACATCCTACTTCAGCATGAATTTTTCAGTACCAGGTTAGCCTTCCCTCTTCGATCCACTCTACTTAGCCAGTCTACTCTGTTGCAGCCTGTTATATAGGATCATTGTGTGGATGTGTAGAAGGCTCTTGACAAAGGTCATTGACCTGCATGGACCTGTTTCATGACAATATGATTGAAGAGGTGGGGGTGGATTTGATCCCTGTAGTAGCTAGAGACACAAAGATGAAGCCAAGCATTGCACAACCACGTGTCCACCTATATCAGCACGCTCTGGCTGTGACGATAGCTCCTACAACCGGCCACCTAACGGCGTTATCATGGCGCACAAAAGAGTAAAATTACTTACAGTGGGCATCCAACAACATCAACTCCGACGACTAACGACACAAGTCAGTGGGAAAGTAAAGAATTTATATTATCTCTCAATCTAATATATGAATCAATACCAAGCCTGCGGTAAGCTATATTTCTATTTTCCCAAAATTAAATCGTCGCCATTTTTAACTGTTAACCGTTGAGCCTGTAGCTAAATGTCAAGGGTATTGATACACATCCGGGAGGACTTTAAATAACAGGAGAAGAAACTTCCAATCCTCCAACAGCACATCTACAACAACCCGGATGTCAAATCCATGTTCACAAAAGCATTGCGAATTTAAGTCAACAATTCCAAAGTTGTCCAGTCTCATTAATCCCCTTCTTATTTTGAAGTAGAGATTCGGTTCAAATAAGGAAAATAATTATTATAAGGAATTGCAGATAGAAAGTAGAACATATTCAGATAGATTACCATGTTTAGTTTGAGCCATAGCTACCATCCACAGTGAGTATCTTGTTCGTTACTTGATCATGAATAGTTCATTCTGAGTTTCTTAACATGTATGTGTGCTTGTGTGTGTGCTTGTGCGTGTGTGTGTGCTTGTGTGTGTGCTTGTGTGTGTGCTTGTGTGTGTGCTTGTTTGTGTGTGTGCGTGTGTGTGTGCTTGTGTGTGCTTGTGTGTGCTTGTGTGTGTGCTTGTTTGTGTGTGTGCGTGTGTGTGTGCTTGTGTGTGTGCTTGTGTGTGTGCGTGTGTGTGCTTGTGTGTGTGCTTGTGTGTGTGCTTGTTTGTGTGCTTGTGTGTGTGCTTGTTTGTGTGTGTGCTTGTGTGAGTGCTTGTGTGTGTGTGCTTGTTTGTGTGTGTGCTTGTGTGTGTGCTTGTGTGTGTGTTTGTGTGTGTGCTTGTTTGTGTGTGTGCGTGTGTGTGTGCTTGTGTGTGTGCTTGTGTGTGTGGTTGTGTGTGTGCGTGTGTGTGTGCTTGTGTGTGCTTGTGTGTGTGCTTGTTTGTGTGCTTGTGTGTGTGCTTGTCTGTGTGTGTGCTTGAGTGTGTGCTTGTGTGTGTGTGCTTGTGTGTGTGCTTCTTTGTGTGTGTGCTTGTGTGTGTGCTTGTGTGTGTGCTTGTTTGTGTGTGTGCTTGTGTGTGTGCTTGTGTGTGTGTGCTTGTTTGTGTGTGTGCTTGTGTGTGTGGTTGTGTGTGTGCGTGTGTGTGCGTGTGTGTGTGTTTGTGTGTGTGCTTGTGTGTGTGTTTGTGTGCGTGTTTGTGTGTGTGCGTGTGTGTGTGCGTGTGTGTGTGCGTGTGTGTGTGCTTGTGTGTGTGTTTGTGTGTGTGTTTGTGTGTGTGCGTGTGTGTGTGCTTGTTTATATGTTATTATTGTTGTTGTTGTGTAATGCCCATAATGAGTAAGTTTACTCTTTTGTGAGCTCAGAAAAGGACATTAAATCGCGGGCTGGAGTAGTTTTCCTCACATCCAGAGCAAACTGATGAAGGTGGACCGTAGTCCTCCAGACGGTTGTGCTGTTTGGCTTCATATGTGTGACGCTCATTACTACAGGGTTCACATCGATCCACATCTCGTCAGCCAGGCTGCCTTTAAAACAACATGTTTCCAGTGAACGATACATGGAAGTGAGATGGTGGTCTTGGTCAGTGTATTGTACCTGATCCTGATGAGACTTTCTGGGTACTGGTCAGTATGTTGGGCCTGACTGGACTAGCGTCTCAATTTCCCGTTTGTGTGTATTTACATTTATGATGCAAATAGCATGTTCTTTGCACAACGTCGCTTCTTACAACCACCAACCCATTCAGCTGTTATAAGTTTCTTGGTAGGTGTACAGTACGCTATGTTAGCATTATTTTACTTACACTGAGGAGCGATTAAACCGAGAAAAACTACCGTGCAGGCAAACTGAACACGGTGGGATTCGGATAGGAGCGTTAGGATTGTGTGTTGCGGTTCACCCCTAGGCCATGCTGCTTCATTCGCACGAGAGACACTACATTAGTGGGGGGGGGGGGGAACATCCTGCATGAAAGACATTTCTGATGGCTTGGTTCCTTCACTCTGAATCGGAGATTGTTTTCTCAAACAGATGTTAGCGAGAGGAGTCCGTAAGGGCGACACAATTTCTCCAAAGCTGTTCACAGCGGCGCTTGATGACGTCTTCCAAAAACTGAGTTGGACGATTGAGGCATACATGTAGATGAAGTAAGGCTCACCCACCTACGATTTGCAGATGACATTGTGCTCCTCAACCACACCACTGTGGAGGCCCAACACTCCCTGAACGAACTAGATGAGGTCCGTAGAGGTGTCTGACTACGTATAACCACAATTTTGCCAGTCCAGTGAAACCGACGGGTTCTCAGTCGCGCACCACAGCTTGCTCTGTAAGTAACAGGAGGTCCCTCATGAAGGTGCTGCTGGGGACACAATAATGTAGGAGAGGCCATTGACATGGAAACTCCTGAACAGCAAGCCGAACAGCGAATCCAGCGGCGATCTCTACACCTGGAAAGGAGAGGCTATATCAGACGCTTCACTTTCCTTTAACGAGCGGGACGTCCAGCCCAGACCTCGATACCCCCCTCACACACAGATAGTCAAGCCAACATGTTAGGTATTCTTGCTCTTTTGCAAAAAAAAAACAAATTTAGATTGGCTGGTTACCATGGTCGAATGTCAAACGAAAGGCTTCCGGGATCAAGATGTTGTCGAGCAGTGCATGAGCTGTAGCAGTCAGCGACTCATAGCTGGTTGCTAGCATCAAGGCCAGCGACAAACAGCTGCCAAGTCCCTTCTACACCTCCACGTGGTGATCCTGGATAACATGCTGCAACAGAGCAGATGGTCTAAGGAGAAGGAATCGAAGAGGAAAGGCTGAACTGGTACCCAAATATGAAATGCTGAAGTAGGATTTGTTGGACCGAAAGGTACAAATATCGCTGTCAAGCGGTAAACTACGACACAACGCATTCCGTTCTCCGGACTTCATCCTATTACTTGAAAAACCAATTTCAGGGCTTGGTAGAAGGAAAATGAACGAAAAAGAAGAAGAAAAAGAAAAAGAAGAAGAAGAAAAAGAAGAAGAAGAATAAGAAGAAACGAAAAGCTTCCATAGAGGATCCTGTGTAGTGAACTGAGTGAGGATCACAGGAATGTCCAAAAAAGGTTTTCAAGGACGGTCTGAAAGAGTCCCTTAAATGCTGTCAAATAGACATTATAATCTTGGAAAACCTGGCTTAAAATCGCTTAGTCTGAAAGATTGTGGTCACAAACGCGTTGAAATCAGTTTGTGTTCTGTGTTTGTGCAGCCCAGGATACACGCTCAATCAGGAAGTCTAGAGCAGAAGGAATACCAGAGTCAGCTGCGGACTACGTCTGTCAGACGGGTCAAAGAGCTTCCCGCGCTCCTATTGGCTTGATCAGTCAGGAGCGCACTCACATACTCAAGTACGCAATATGATTTGGGATTATGTCGGAGGTCTTCATCGACGACGATAGACGAATTATTATTATTATTATTATTATTACCACATGCACAGTTATCCCAGAAACCACTCGAGCATTCACACACCAGTACACAAAATAGTGCGCACATTAATCAATACTGCACCTGCTATATAAAAGACACTATTTGTAGCTAATAGCGGAGACATTTTGATGTGTTCTGCCGCCACAGCTGTTGTTGGTCTGAAAATATAAATTATTAAGTAATGTTATGGACATTAGACACAGGCACACACACATATAGTGAGCAACACATGTTCTGTTTGTAGACTTGTGCTCGCTTCATCCATACGAGGATCTCTTCTGTGGACATGATGAAACGTGCTTTGGATTTCCTATGGACTTTATCTTGTTAAATATTGATGCGTTTTGTAAGTGAGTTTCAGTATATTTAGCAAATTGTTGTTCTGTGTCTAATCTATTCGTATTCTTCTTCTTTTTGTCGTTGTCTTCTTCTGCGTTATTATTCGTTGACTGCAGGCTCGTCGCCAGGACAAAGTCGTATAATCCACGCAAAGCCAGCTGCCATAGTTTCTGTCTTTTGCACCTGTTCATTAAGTCTGGGATCGTACAATGCAGAAGGATGTGTGCAAGGCGTTTTGTATTAGTCTCAAAATGACACTAGTGAGTGTGGGGTATATCTGGGGGGGACAGAGACATCTCTGTAGTCTACAGAGGAGAGATGGGGTGGGAGGGGTCTTAGTCCAAAGGGGATGACTTGTTGAAGATTAGCTAGTTAGTGGATTAGATGAAATCTGTTAGATAGGGGATTAGATCAGATATGTAGGCGTTTTGTGGATTAGATTAGATATGTTAGCTGGTGCATTCGATTAGATATGTAGGCAGCTGGTGGATAAGATCAGATATGTAGGCAGTTAATGGATTAGATTAGATATGTTAGCTAGTGGATAAGATCAGATATGTGGACAGCTGGTGGATAAGATCAGATGATGGTAGCTGGTGAATTAGATCAGATCTGTTAGCTGCAGGATTAGATCAGATCTGAAGGAAACTGGTGGATTAGAAAATATATGTTAGCTGATGGATTGGATCAGACCTGTAAGCAGATGGTGAAGTAGATCAGATCTGAAGGCAGCTGGGAGATTAGATCAGATCTGTTAGCTGCTGGATTAGGTTAGATCTGTAAGCGCTGTGTGCCGCTGGTGGATTAGATCAGATATGTTAGCTGCGGGATTAGATCAGATCTGTAGGCACTGTGTACCGCTGGGGATTAGATCAGATCTGTCAGCTGGTGGATTAGATTAGATCTGTAGATAGTTAGTGAATTCGATAAGATCTGTTAGCTGGTGGAATATATCAAATGTGTAGGTAGCCGGTGGAAAGATCAGGTCCTTTAGTATCCGGTAGACACGATCAGATCTTTTGTTCTTTATTTATGTTGTGTCTATCTGTCTGTCCTTCATCAAACATTTTCAGACGGGATGCTGAGCAGCGCATGAGCTGCAGCGGTCAGCGACCCATAGCTGACTGCTAGCGTCAGGGCCAGCGAACCAGAGCTGCCAAGACCCTTCTACACCTCCATGCAGTGATCCTGGATAGCAGGCTGCAGCAGGGCAGACTGGCTAAGGAGAAGGCATCTAAGAGGGAATGCTAACCCGGTACTAAAAAATGCTTGCTGAAGTCGGATGTGTTGGACCGAAAGGTGCAATTATCGCAGTCAAGCTGTAAACTACGACACAATGCATTCGTTCTCTGGATTACATTCAGCTACTTAAGCCCTTTCAGAGTTTGGTAGCGGGATATTGAGAACAAACGAAGCCAAGTCAAGCCAAACATTTTGATACATCAACTTGAACATATGGAAAGAACGCAGACGTGAAAATCCTCAATGAGCTCGTTTTACAAAAATTACAGGTACCCATTTAAGGCTGGGGGCTATTTCGGTCTGGAAAAAACATTACCTGGGGGAATGAACCCAGGACCACTCAGATGCGAAGCAAACGGGCTAACCACTGCGCTACGCGTCTCCCTACACAGGTAGTCATTTCAGTAATTTTTGTTTAATTGTTTTTTGCGTTCGCCTTATTTTCCGATCCCCAAGGCGGGTGTACGTTGCACTGCGGTATTTAATTCGCGCCTGTCGCCCCAGTGAATCCTACTTCGGCATTCATTTTATGTAAGGGTCTGCTTCCTCCTGCATTATCTAAGGGTTTGCTTTGCCGGGGTAAAGGCGCTGTGATGAGGATCGAGCCCAGCACTTTCGGATTTTGTGAGCTGTGTCACTTAACCCCTAGCCTACGCCGTCCCCCATTTCTGTAATGAACCGCAACAAGAAATATAACAATATTACAATGTTTTTACAGACCACAATTATATTTTAATAATATTATAATATTATAATTATTAATAATTAGTAATTATAAGATATTATTATTATGATAACAGGCCAATAATATTTACAAACAATTTTTTATCATCCGTAGATTCACCTTGGCTGTTTATCAAATCAAAAGTTTGTGAATCGACACAGATCATATGCGGCATCCATCGGCAAACCAGGGGACTTCATTACCGTAAACCGCCGCAAGAACAGACATCAGAATAGCCACTGGAGAGCAGGAGCAAGTCCATGCAGTGAAAAATTCATTGAATTCCTGAGCAATAAGAGAAGCAAGAAAGGCAACAAAATGTTCAGGTGAGTTTATGTATTACCGTCGTTGGTACTATTGTACCATATGCACTTTTGAATCATATGTACTTTCTGCATGAAAGATACTTTTTTTCACCCTAGGTACTTTTGCATCAGAGGTACTTTTTCTTCATTGATACATTATAGATAATTTTCCTACACATGTACTTTTTGTTTCATATGTACTTTTTTGCAAAATAAGTACTTTTGCATTAAGTGTATTATTTGCACAATTATACTTTCGCATTATAGGTACTTTCTTATTATAAGTACTTTTCAAATATATATATATATATATATATATATATATATATATATATATATATATATACATACTATTCCATTATGTACTTTTTCATGGCATGTACTGTGCATCAGAAGTACTTTTGCATCATATGTACTTTTGAATAGTAGGTACTTTTGTATCACACAAGTCAAAACCGGAAAACCCGAAAGTGCTGGGTTCGCTCCCCAAACACAACACCGGTGGTTACCCCGAGGAACCAAACCCTTTGAAAATGAAGGGGGAAGCAAACCCTTACAACAAACGCATGCCGAAGTCGGATGCACTGGGCTGACAGGCGCAAAATAAATAGAACAGTGCAGCGCACACCGACTTGATGAATAGAGAAATAACAAGAACGAAAAGAAAATTGAGTTTTACGTGGTCTAGAGATGAAACGTCCATTCTGCGTGGTCTAGGGGTGAAACGTCCTTTCTGCGTAGTCTAGGTATGAAATGTCCTTTCTGTGTGGTATAGGGGTGAAACGTCCTTTCTGTGTGGTCTAGGGGTGAAACGACCTTTCTGCGTAGTCTAGGGGTGAAACGTCCTTTCTGTGTGTTCTAGGGGTGAAACGTTCTTTCTGCGTAGTCTAGGGGTGAAAAGTCCTTTCTACGTGGTCTAGGGATGAAACGTCCATTCATTCGTGGTCTAGGGGTGAAACGTCCTTTCTGTGTAGTCTAGGGGTGAAACGTCCTTTCTGCGTGGTCTAGGGATAAAACGTCCATTCTGCGTGGTCTAGGGATGAAACGTCCTTTTCACAAGTCTCAACGCATCCGGTTCGTGGTCCATCGTGTCCAGTTTTTATCGATGCGATTGTCTCCTCCACTTAGGAAACGTCATTGAATCCACCGTATTGCACACTTGTCAAGAAACGTTCAACAGCCAAATAGGTAGACGGTTTTATAGAGCGATGTTCTGGTACAGTATATGCTACTTACTTATTTAATTTAATTACTACTCAACACGCTATTCCGTGGCGAAGTGGTTAAGCCGTCGGCCTCGTGATCAGATGGTGTGGGTTCGACTTCGGACTCCACCGTCTTTTCACGAGTGCTTGATGCTGCGGAGTCCCCTGCATCTCGTAGTCCCCCCCCCCCCTTTTCCCCTAGTCGTCTTGTCCTTGACTTGTCACTGGGGTCGGGCAGCATGGGACGAGAGAGTCAGGATAAAAAGTAGCGCAGTTAATCCTTACTAAAAATAGCGCAGTTAATCCTTACTAAAAATAGCGCTAGCAAAGAAAATTGAGTTTTACGTGGTCTAGAGATGAAACGTCCATTCTGCGTGGTCTAGGGGTGAAACGTCCTTTCTGCGTAGTCTAGGGGTGAAACGTCCTTTCTGTGTGTTCTAGGGGTGAAACGTTCTTTCTGCGTAGTCTAGGGGTGAAAAGTCCTTTCTGCGTAGTCTAGGTATGAAATGTCCTTTCTGTGTGGTATAGGGGTGAAACGTCCTTTCTGTGTGGTCTAGGGGTGAAACGACCTTTCTGCGTAGTCTAGGGGGGAAACGTCCTTTCTGTGTGTTCTAGGGGTGAAACGTTCTTTCTGCGTAGTCTAGGGGTGAAAAGTCCTTTCTACGTGGTCTAGGGATGAAACGTCCATTCATTCGTGGTCTAGGGGTGAAACGTCCTTTCTGTGTAGTCTAGGGGTGAAACGTCCTTTCTGCGTGGTCTAGGGATAAAACGTCCATTCTGCGTGGTCTAGGGATGAAACGTCCTTTTCACAAGTCTCAACGCATCCGGTTCGTGGTCCATCGTGTCCAGTTTTTATCGATGCGATTGTCTCCTCCACTTAGGAAACGTCAAATAGGTAGACGGTTTTATAGAGCGATGTTCTGGTACAGTATATGCTACTTACTTATTTAATGTAATTACTACTCAACACGCTATTCCGTGGCGAAGTGGTTAAGCTGTCGGCCTCGTGATCGGATGGTGTGGGTTCGACTTCGGACTCCACCGTCTTTTCACGGGTGCTTGATGCTGCGGAGTCCCCTGCATCTCGTAGTCCCCCCCCCCCTTTTCCCCTAGTCGTCTTGTCCTTGACTTGTCACTGGGGTCGGGCAGCATGGGACGAGAGAGTCAGGATAAAAAGTAGCGCAGTTAATCCTTACTAAAAATAGCGCAGTTAATCCTTACTAAAAATAGCGCTAGCAAAATAATGTATGCCATCATCATCTACGATGGACAGCGGCCTTTGTCTTACTCTACACGCTACCTAGTAAGCCGCAAAAAGTAAAACCACAGAAAGAGGTACAACTGATAAGCTTCGGTTACCTGACAGTAGGCATAGCCTGCTTGTGTAAATACCATAATTTAAGTATTTCAAGTATGGATTTACAAGAATCGTAATTAATATAATGTCAACGTAAAGAGAGCGAATTTATGTTGGGAACCTATCGTTTAATTCCCCTTTTTAATGTAGTTTATTTGCTATTACATAATTTTTCCTTCTGGTTTCTATTCAAACATCCACAATACTGACACTAACAAAAACAACACTCAGCTCAAGACTCCAGACATTGCATGTCACATGCGAGAATACATACCGCAATCAAATACCTTTTCTTTCACAAATGAATATTTGGCACGTATGCATCAAGTGTTAAATTGTTTTGGGATCAGTGCCAAATGTGCACATGCATCGGGCCTATCGAATATTTTAAAAAACGAATCGCTCACATAAACTGTGTGTAGACTGTTTCTGACATTAGATATGTGGTTAGGGGACGGCGTGGGCTAGTGGTTAAGTGACACAGCTCACAACCAGAAGGTTCTGGATTCGATCCCCACCACAGCACCGGCCGTTACCCCAGGGGAGCAAACCCTTAGAAAATGTAGGAGGAAGCAGACCTTTGCATAAAGTTCAGTTCAGTTCAGTTCATCCCGTAACCCATCAGGTCGTTGGGGCACACATGAAGACATGAAAACCCCACGCCAGCTCTCTCTGTCTGTCGCCGCCTGACGTATCTCACCGGGACGAAGGCCTGACCACTCAGTGATGTTGGCCACCCATCTCTTCCTTGGACGTCCTCGCCCCCTCTGTCCCGGTACGGATCCAAAGAGTATCGAGTTGGGAATTCCGTTGGACCTCGCGACGTGCCCGCACCAGGCCATCTTTCGTCTTTTGATAGTTGTGAACAGAACATAAAATGCATGCTGAAGTCGGTTGCTCTGGGCCGACAGGCGCAAAATAAAAACCATAGTGCAAGGCACACTGTCTTGAGGATTCGAAAAATAAGGCGAACGCCAAAAAAAAAATATATATAGTTGTTAAGTTGGATGACATACTGTTTTATACGAAACACTGCCATGAAATAAAATGGAAAATTCGAACAAGAAAATATGATCAGAAAATTGACTGGCGCAATACGAGGAGCACAACCAGATGTCCTAACATTAGCCCTCACCTGTGTTTCTCCGTAGTTGAGTATCAAACATTTCAAACTTAATGTTGCAGTAATAAATTTGACTGACAGGATAGTTGGAAGGCGATTTTAAATATTCTCCAATTGAAAAAAATAGCCATATTCGGTGAAACAAGACATTAGACACGAAGAAAAGCCGCTTCAAAAGTTGAAGGAAAGAAACAAAGAAATGAATCAAACTAACCTAAGTTTGAACACCTGGTGCAGTGCACAAGACTCACGTCTGCGCGAAGTTTCTTAGTCAACACAACCTTTACAAACTAGTCCTGGAAAAAGCCGCTTGAAATGAACTGACGCAAGAATCCTGGGCCGAGTTGAGGGATGAACCTACTTGGCTAACGCAACATGGTAGTCATTAACCTGACTCCAAAATGGTGTATCACTACGCTGGAAGAACTTTAAGTGACGGGGATACAGGGAAGATGAGACGTTTGACTGTAAGCAACACATGACCCAGATCATCTGATGGTCTGCCCAAACTTTCTGGAAACATGCAAAATAGATTACATGTTAAGAATAACAAGGCAATCCCCGTTCCAGGTGCCTGAACATTGGAAACAAGATGTCTGACGTGATGGCATACATTGCTAATTTGTTTTATTTTCTTTGCCAGCTCAAACAACTGTACCTTCGACTGCGCAAACACGAAACCTGGTGAATCATACTGGGCGTCTTTCTCAGAAAAGAGCTTTACTAAAGGTCGTGATTATAAGGTCTACAAAGGAGTATTAAATGGCAGAGGTCCAATGTCTGACAGCAGGTGTGTAGTGAAGGTCTTCAGGAGATGCAAAGGAACACATGTAAGATGTTGTTGTTGTTCTTGTTGTTGTTATTAAACTAGCAACATCCAGCCTCTCGCCCTTCGGCACAATGCCATGTAAGGGTATCTGCTCATGTGTGTTAGGTCTTGTGTTCTTTAGTGGCATATAAGGTGTTCCATTTATCTGGCCTCGGAGGAGAACATTTTATTAGCATCGTTGAGCGCCGAGCACTCGAAGAGTTGATGTTCAACGGCTTCATATGGGTGTGTACACAGCTGACACTCAGGAGTATGTTGTGTTTGGATTCTTTTCAGATGCTAGTTAAGTAGGAAGGTTTGAGTTCTAAGTCGGAAAATGATGCTCTGATCATACCTTGTGAGTTCAACTTAACTTAATTTAACTTAACTTTACGTCTTTATACTGGTTAGAAAACTCTGCAGAGTCTGTATACAACCAGTTTCTTGGAGGGTAGTTTCTGCCCATGTGCGAGTCCATCTGAATAGATTCAAACACTAGAGCTAGTTATACTCGCAGCCAGTTAGGCGCCATCTATACCATGTATTAATACTGATATTTGGATTGGGGCTTGTCATATATCTGGAGACCTCCCTCCCAGGGTTTCACATGGCCCATACATTGGACAGATAATGAATCTGTAAAGATTACAATGCTTTGGGCTTTTGATCAAAAAGCACAGAGCTACTTCCAGTGCTTTTATGTCTGCCTATTGTCTTGAACACATCTCACCACAGGCATCAAACAGCTCATCAGATGTTCTGTCTGGATACATAATGTAGACTCCATGTACCGCTTTAATGGTGGCCTTAAAAGCAGACCCATCAGTATAGAAAGTACCTATTACTGGTTAGGTGGCAATCATTCTCTGCGATGCTCTCATAGGATTTACTAGATCAGAGCTTCTTGTTGTATTATGTTAATTTTGTTTGAATTTCTGAAATTATAAGACATTTATTTATGTGGTGGTAAAATTTCTCTGTGGGTTTTTTTTGGTTTTTTGTTGTTGTTGTTTTGTTTGTCTGGGGAATGATATTTGTCTTGAATCTAACATGGTGGTTTGTAATCTGCTTGTTATCATTTGGATTGTTTTTAGTTTCTTTGTTACTCCTTTTATAAATTCCCATAGCAGCCACTACTCTCCGCATATCAAGGGGGTTCCTATTCACATTATTTTCACTTCCAGCAGTGGGTGCCGCATTTTGTCAGGAGTGCACAATTTTATTCTAAAGCAGGGCGTTCGTAGTCAAGATACAAGCCTCTCAGAATGTTAATGCCTCAAAAAGTATTGTTTGAAATTTGAAGATTCAGCTGTGACTAAGCTGGCACCAGCCAGTGGTTCTTAAAGAGGTGTTTGCCTCAGACGCAGAGACCCAAAACAGACCATTACGTTAATATGCTACCAAGTAAAAGTAAAGTAGCCCATAGCATTACTGCCGTAGGGGTGTGAGGTGTTAGCGATCTTATAAATCAAAGGCTCCGCTATATGAGGGCAGTAGCCATCTCCTCTCCCACGCCGCTTTTACTTCCCGGACTGAACCGGTACCCATTTAAAGCTGGGTCCACCCGGGAGCCGTTGCGGTCTGAAAAAAACATTACCGCCTCAACTGGGGAATGAACCCAGATGCGAAGCCAGAGCGCTAACCACTAAGCTACGCGGCTCCCTTACCAAGTGGCGGTCCTTAAAACAAATTGCAACCATGCCACCTGGTTAAGAGATTATGTATCAAAGAGGAAAGGCAACCCGGTCCTAAAGATGCATTGCTGAAATCGGATGTTTCCGGCCGATTTCACAGTCTCCATGTAAACTGTGACATAACGTGCAAACATTCTTTTCAGGACGGACAGAATAAATAGAATTCCAGGATTCCTAGTATTCCAAATGTAGCTTGCCAGGCATATTGTGAGAGGGGACTAAGGAGAATTGGGCATGAGGCAAGCTACCTCTTCATAAAGGAACAATAAGCCACACGTAAAATAAATGGAGTCTCCATAACCCCGGGGTAGAATAGAAGCTATTCGTCATGTCAATCTACGCAGATACAATCATGTCGTGATAGAGGCGATAACTCGCTCCTTTTGCAATGAGATGAACGCATTTTACCGCTCTACCACACAGGTGGTGCTAAAGTGGTACTTCAGGGGGGGGGGGGGGGGGGTGGGAGCAAACGTACATCCGTAGCAAAATTTGAAGTCACGGATGAAGTGTTAGAGATATCCCGATATCATTGTACAAACTGTTAGTCTTCGTGATATGAGATGACTAGTTCCCTTTTTCGGTACTTTTCCTTCTAAAAATGTAAGTTAGTAACTTTTGTACACCTGCATAGACTAGAGGAGTTCTGACTAGTCTTAGGACGATGAGAGTATCATCGGATGTCTCGAGTAACTAGCAGCTGCAGACAACGACTCCACTGCCTTGTGGAAAACTCGGCAGAAAGTTTGGCTACAGCAGTAAACCCAAACAGAAATTCCAGAGTGGTAGCACCTAAGTTGGATGGTTTCAAAATTACTAACTCATTCTGGCAGCTCCTGCAGCTGAGATGATGCCAAATTGTCATCCTTTGCATTCCTTTGGATTACACCAGCGAGGCCGAGAGGGGGATCCTGCAGTTTGGGTAGCTCAGGATCTCCACATTCAGCGCCCAGGCTTGCGCCCTGAGAGGCAACTCCCAGGTTGTTATGGGTATGGTCGGAAAAGACTGAGACGCCTAGGAAAGACTAGAGTGTTTCCAACAACAACGCAAACCCGATTTATTTGAAGCGATGCAGAAACGCTCTACCTGTTCTACCACTCTGAGAATTACCTTAGGAAAGGAAACAAAATAATAAATGCATTTACTTGTTTGATAAACATGGATCATCAGGCGAGGAGATCGGATCCACGTTGGATAGGACATTAAGGAAAACATTTGATAGCATTGTAAGACAGTCTCTGTTCTGGAATCACCGGGGAATGCGAGGAAGTAGATCAAAGCCCTCTCGTAGGAGACCCTAGGGCAAACATAAAGATGGCAGAGAAGACCTGGGCTTAGCTGCAGCATGTGTCTCAGAACAGAATTGTGTATTTGTTTGAGATCTGTGCTTAACAGGCAGCTGAAAAAGTTTTGATGATGAATTCCTTTCTTTTCTCTTCATTATAACACCGTCGTCTGTGCCTGATTTTTTTACAAGTGTTATTCTTTCTCGATTTCAGAACCTTTGCCGTTGTGAAGGGAAGAAGTTACAAAAGGCCAAAGATCTGGCAAAGATGTTTAATGACCAGGTGGAGATTGAAAACTGCAGAATAAAATTTGCTGAGCTCTTATGGGCTGAGATGGATGAAGTGTCAACACTTAAGAAGCTTTTCTTCTCTGGCAAGAGAAAGTTGTCCAAATCTGATATTGTACTGATTGAAGAAGATCTGCGGATCGATGAAGGATGCTCAAACCGGAAGAGAGATTTGAAGCAATTCGTAAACTGTCATGGGATATGCAAACCTTCCACAGCGTCCGTTTTGAAAGCATTTACTCATTTTAGTTACCACAAATCTGATGGACAGCTTGTTCTGTGTGACCTTGAGGGTGTTCAAGATGAAAAAGGATTCTATTTGAAGACACCCATTATTCACTCCAGAAAGATGGAATATGGCAACAGCGACAAAGGTGGGTTCGGAATACTTGAAGTGTTTCGCAATCACGTGTGCAATGACGTATGTAATGGTATGAAATTGCCTAATGACATGTCAGAAAACATTCAGAGCTGTAATGGAGCCGTGATATCATCAGGAGAATGTTCGAGGGAGCAAAGTTCTGCGACAGATAATATGTGCCAAGGAAAAGACGAAAGGATGTCTCAAGATGTCATCAATAACAACCGCTCACGAATAGAGAATCAAAAATCGGTTGAATCACGAAAAAGCTTTAATAACATGCCAAGAAGACATGGATCTATTTCATCTCAGTTCATTAATAGCAGATCTGGCAGCTTGGAGCCTTCTGCTCCCTTCATGGAAGACCCCATCGATGGAATGCATAATTGCGTCCCGCCACCTTACAGTGAAGTTTCTGTTGCAACATGGATTCTGCAAGAACAGCGGGGAAATGATTGTTTTGCTTTTGTCAGCAGTGACCATGTGCCTCTTCCTCATTATGAAAGTTATATTGAGTCTCAGGTTAGTGTTGATAGTGGCATTGAAACAAGCACAGCTGCGTCAAGAAAGGAATCGAGTTCATTCGATTCCAACGAGGATGCAGACATAGTTGCCATGTGTGCAACATACGGTGCAGACAAATGCGATGACTGTGACAGTGCAATCGGCAAGCATTGCTACCAGAAACAATTTAGTGCCAGTTCTTCTAACAGTGCCTGTATTTCTAATCCTTCGAATCTAGCCAACACCAACCACAGTACCACTGAGGAATCACCTGCATATTGTAGAATGTCCAACAAATACTTACAGCTGCATTCCAATTTTAAACAGCGCACAGCTTGCTCGTTCAGTCTGACTGACCCTCGAGCCGTGCCAGGCAGCCAGTTGAGCTTAGTCGGTCCCTGGTCTGGAGCTGTCCGCTGGGAACGTTGTGTGCATAATAACGTATTTCCGTATTCTAACGGCAACCATCATGTATTAGAGAGCCCTCCATCTTATGATGATTCTCAGAAGGAAAATTCTATGCGAATCATGCATGGGTAGTGATTTGCCCGAACCGTTCCTATAATCACTGCAGAGATAGGGAAACAGCTAAATGATTCCCCAGATACAACCGTCTTAGAAAATAAAAAACTACGAACACGAAACTGGTCCCTAGATCTTAGAAAATCTGTGGCAGTACAATGACGTTTCTATGACGTCTTACCTGGCAACAACGTCTGCTGTGAGTTTATGTGCCAATGTGGCATGTTGGTGATATGATATTATACCCATATTTTTTCGATCAACGGCGACTATAGGGGTGTAAGTATCACATCAGAGATAGCAATAGAAAACATTCAATATATTCAATAGATCAAGATAAAATGTTCACAGAACATATTTGTTGCAAAAAGAAAAATGTTGACATAACAGATTTGTTGTAACAAGATATAGCTTTGACAGAACATATTATTATGTATTCAGATAAAATGTTAATAGGACAGATTTTGTATATCCAGCACAAACGTTAACAGAGCAAATTGTGTGTATCCAACTAAAATGTTAATAGAACAAATGTTGTGTATCCAGCTAAAATGGTGACAGAAGAAACTTTGTGTATCCAGCTAAAATGTTAATAGAACAGATTTTGTGTATCCAGCTAAAATGGTGACAGAAGAGATGTTGTGTATCCGGCTAAAATGGTGACAGAAGAAACTTTGTGTATTCAGCTAAAATGTTGACAGAACAAATTTTGTGTATCCAGCTAAAATGTTGACAGGACAAATTGTGTGTATCCAGTTAAAATGTTAATAGAACAAATTTTGTGTATCCAGCTAAAATGTTGACAGAATAAATTTTTGTGTATCCAGCTAAAATGGTGTAAAAACATATTTCTGAATCAAAAAATGTGTATATGAAGATTATATGTTCATAGAAGATATTTGTGTTTTTTATCAAGATAGCATGTTGAACATACCATACCTTTTTTATCAACCTAAAATGTTGATAGAACATACCTCTTATCAACCTAAAATGTTGATAAGACTTTTTTTTTTTTAAACAAAATGTTGATAGAACATATTTTTGTATCAACATAAAATAGAACAAGAATATTTTTCTGTATTGCTACTGTAGAAGCACGCTGCCACCTCTGTAGAACGCGTGTATAAAGGCAGAGACAAAACATCGAACTGGTCTTACAGCTGGACTTTGGTACAATGAGGTTGTCTGTCCATGTATTACATCCGTGTGGGCATTTGATACTTGCACGGTAGGATCAACAGCCAAATTGTTGTCGGAGAAGAAAGAATAGAACCACTATAAACTCCAAAGTATCTTGTAAAAGACCACTTAAGAGGGTTGTTTCTGCAGTTAAAAGACTTATCAGGCAAAACAAGCGCGTTTTTGATAGCTTTGGAAGATTCCTGTGAAGGTGCCATCTGCATTGAGGTCACTCTACGCTTTATTTTGACAGAGTGAAATAGTGCTCCCTTCGGTCCCTGCGTGTCATCGACACGCTCCAGGTGACCCAGCTGTAAATATATATTTGGCTTAATGTTTTTGAATGAAAGGCAGCGAAGAAAAGAACTGAGCACATCGTTTAATTAAAAGTAATTGGTAGGCTCTCTATGGGGGACGGCGTGGGCTAGTGGTTAAGTGATACGGCTCACAAACCGAGGTGCTGGGTTCGATCCCCATCACAGTACCAGCCGTTACCCAAGGGAAACAAACCCTTAGAAAATGCAGGAGGAAGCAGATCCTTACATAAAATGCGTGCCGAAGTCGGATGCACTGGGCCGAAATGGAAAAATAAAAACCGTAGTGCAACGCACACAGCCTTAAGGAATAGAGAAATGAGGTGTCCTCAAAATACAATTTTATTTTTGTCAATGACGCTCTGTTTATCCCCGGCGGTATTATTTGCTGATGGAATTGCCTTTACTTATTCGCTTCATATGGATCCACAATTAAACAAGAAAAAGTCGTTCTGTATCCATACCTTGCGACAACAAACATCAGAAGATGTGTATCCAGCTACCATGTCCAAATAAAATTTTAATATGGCCAATTGCACTGTATGGAGCTGAAACATGGACAATAGCAAAGAAGGATGAAATAAGATTGGAAGTTTTGAAGATGTGGTGCTACTATAGAATGGAAAGAGTGAGTTGGACAGAAAGAAGATCTAATGACAATGTACTAATGAAGTGGGAGCACAAAGACAAATATTGCATATGATACAAAAACGTCGGTTGAGTTGGCTGAGTCAGTTGAGACATGGGACATGATAGTCTTCTACGGAAGATACAAGAAGGTAAGATTCAAGGGAAGAGAGGACCAAGGCGTCCAAGATTTCATTTTACATCACAGCTTGCAGGAACATTACAGTACGAACCTGTGCTGGCATGAAGAGAGCTACAGAGGATAGGGTCAAGTGGAGAGCATACTCAGACAACCTTACAACCAGTCTCAGACAACCTTACAACCAGTCTCTGAACTGATTAACCAGAGGATTTGGTCAAGTGGAGAGACATACTCAGACAACTTTACAACCAGTCTCAGACAACCTTACAACCAGTCTCTGAACTGATTAACCAGAGGATTTGGTCAAGTGGAGAGACATACTCAGACAACCTTACAACCAGTCTCAGACAACCTTACAACCAGTCTCAGACAACCTTACAACCAGTCTCAGACAACCTTACAGCCAGTCTCTGAACTGATTAACCAGAGGAATTGGTCAAGTGGAGAGACATACTCAGACAACCTTACAACCAGTCTCAGACAACCTTACAACCAGTCTCAGACAACCTTACAACCAGTCTCTGAACTGATTAACCAGAGGAATTGGTCAAGTGGAGAGACATACTCAGACAACTTTACAACCAGTCTCAGACAACCTTACAACCAGTCTCTGAACTGATTAACCAGAGGATTTGGTCAAGTGGAGAGACATACTCAGACAACCTTACAACCAGTCTCAGACAACCTTACAACCAGTCTCAGACAACCTTACAACCAGTCTCAGACAACCTTACAGCCAGTCTCTGAACTGATTAACCAGAGGAATTGGTCAAGTGGAGAGACATACTCAGACAACCTTACAACCAGTCTCAGACAACCTTACAACCAGTCTCAGACAACCTTACAACCAGTCTCTGAACTGATTAACCAGAGGAATTGGTCAAGTGGAGAGACATACTCAGACAACCTTACAACCAGTCTCTGACAACCTTACAACCAGTCTCTGAACTGATTAACCAGAGGATAGAGTCAAATGGAGAGACATACTTGGAAAACCGTACAACTAGTCTTAGAACTGATCAACCAAAGGATAGGGTCAAATGGAGAGCATACTCAGACAACTTTACAACCAGTCTCAGACAACCTTACAACCAGTCTCTGAACTGATTAACCAGAGGATAGAGTCAAATGGAGAGACATACTCAGACAACCTTACAACCAGTCTCAGACAACCTTACAACCAGTCTCTGAACTGATTAACCAGAGGATAGAGTCAAATGGAGAGACATACTTGGAAAACCGTACAACTAGTCTTAGAACTGACCAACCAAAGGATAGGGTCAAATGGAGAGCATACTCAGACAACTTTACAACCAGTCTCAGACAACCTTACAACCAGTCTCTGAACTGATTAACCAGAGGATAGAGTCAAATGGAGAGACATACTTGGAAAACCGTACAACTAGTCTTAGAACTGATCAACCAAAGGATAGGGTCAAATGGAGAGCATACTCAGACAACTTTACAACCAATCTCAGACAACCTTACAACCAGTCTCTGAACTGATTAACCAGAGGATAGAGTCAAATGGAGAGACATACTTGGAAAACCGTACAACTAGTCTTAGAACTGATCAACCAAAGGATAGGGTCAAATGGAGAGCATACTCAGACAACCTTACAACCAGTCTCTGAACGGATTAACCAGAGGATAGAGTCAAATGGAGAGACATACTTGGAAAACCGTACAACTAGTCTTAGAACTGATCAACCAAAGGATAGGGTCAAATGGAGAGCATACTCAGACAACTTTACAACCAATCTCAGACAACCTTACAACCAGTCTCAGACAACCTTACAACCAGTCTCCGGACTGAACAACCAAATAATGATGATGTCTTAATGTTATCCACCCACTATAATCATTATCTTCCTCTCCTACGTTTGCCTTCTACTTCTTCTTTCAGTTTGCCCTATACGCCTTGTTGCTATGTCTCTTTATATGGCTTAAATAGTTTTACTGCTTAACTCAGATTTCGCCCATTAATGTTATTTTCATCGCTAGCTTTTGCAAGACATTCTTATATGTTTTCTCGAGCGTTCTTTTCTATCTGCTCTAATCGCGCATGTTTTCATTGCATGATGTCCTGTATGTAACAAATTGCACATCAATTGCCAATGTTACTATGTAAGCAATGTCCTGTATGTAACAATGTATTACTCTCATAGGTCAAGTGAATAAAGACCTAAGATCGTGTTACACAGTATGTCACGCAGCGAGTAAACGGTATCTTTGCTTGTTTTGTTTTTTCAAATATGGATATCAACAGATGTATTATTATGTAGTGTTATTGTAATGTTTTTAATTACTGTTTTATATTATGTTAAATGACAATAAACTTTGAATACAAGAAAACTGTTTGTGTAGTCTCTTATTACAATGATGTTCTTGTGAATGTATATTCTTACATTCGCGAGGATAGTGTTGATAGGTTGGTTGGTTGGTTGGTTGGTTGTTCGGTTGGTTGGTTGGTTGGTTGTTTGATTTGTTGGTTTGTTCATTAGTTAGTTGACATATTGGTTGGTTTGCTGGTTCGTTTGTTGTTTGGTTCGTTATTTTGTTGGCCGCTTGATTCGTTGGTTGCTTGGTTGGTTAATAAGCCGAATGGATGAATGAGTGGCTGCTTCTTTGGGTGGCCTGTTGGTTGATTGTCTAAATGGCAGATTTGTTGTTTGATTGGTTGTTTGATTGGTTATTTGATTGGTTGTTTGATTGGATGTTTGATTGGTTGTTTGATTGGATGTATTGTTGGTCCTGTGAGAGTTTACTAATCTGTATGGTTGGTTTCTTTCTTGGATGTTTCACCAATAGCTGGTTAATGGGATGAACTAGTTGGCCAGCTGGTTTGGGTTGATTGGTAAGGTGGTTATTTGGTAAGGTGGTTATTGATTGGTAAGGTGATTGATTGGTTAGGTGGTTGATTGGTAAGGTGGTTATTTGGTATGATAGATGGAACCAAGATGCTTAGCAGCACATGAGCGGTCAGCGACCCAAAGCTGACTGCTAGCATCAGTGCAGCGCTAGCAGTGCACATTCCCAGATTTATTTCAAAATCATATCATCTGTGCATTGAGAAGTAATATCTTGGATCTGAGACACCTGTTTTTAACAGACATACCAATCCCATCTTTTATTAAGTAAGGACAGATGGAGCGAAGAGTAATCAGGGTCACTGATAGTACTGATCAAGGCCCCCCTCACTCCCCCCCCCCCCCACCTCGCGTCGCTCGTGCTCCTGAATACAAACTGTGTCACAGCAACCTGGTCATCGAAGTGGGGATCCACACAGCCATCCACATAATGTTAAGCAGTACCTGTTTCTTTATTCACTTCAAACAGAGTTCCCTGGGTGCCAATATTACTTATTTGACAGATGATAACTGTAGCGGGACATTTCATTTCGGGTTACAGGGAAAACAGGTCGATATAACTTTTAATAATATTTTAAAACAAAATAGTAAAAGCTTAGATAAAGATAGATGGGTAGAAAAGATGGTTAAATTCAGTTGGAAAAAAATGGATACTTGTCAGCTCTTGAGACCAGCAGTATAAAAACAGAATGATTTGCCTATAGGCCATGCGCGACCCCTGTAGCCGAATTCCTTATTTCACAGGGATGTCATGCCGACATTGTGCCTGTTGATATCTCCATCTATCCTATTGTTATGTCAAGTACAACATCGTGTTAAGCTTACTAAGAAGTCTTGCAAGTGCACTACAGCCAGTAGAACCAAGGTCCATTTTCTCAAGTACGCCTCGGAATGAAATGAAGTACACTCTAACCCAGTGCCCCCAAAAAAAGTGATCACAATCTCAACTCAGAACGAATATTTGTGAACAGAACAAGGAAGAAGAAAAGAAGAAGGATTTTCTTGGAAACCGGTTTTCTATTCTCGGGAAGAATGCGCACAACCTAGGGCTGTACAAGGACTAACTTCAGTGCAAGGAGCTAAAAAAAAAAAAACCTTGCCGTGGAATTAATAATATGTTGGTTTTAATCTCTCAACAATTCAATCAAGACTGCAGTGTTTCGTTATGTGTGGGACTTAGTACATAACCTGGGTTGGTGTTCTAGGAGGAATATGTGTTTGAGAAACATGATAATAGAGACACGGAGGGCAGGGCAACCTGGCAGTGATTTCGTTTATCTAGCCCCTATCCTTCTACTCTAAAAGAGATGACTAGTAACACTGCTAGTACTTCTCTCGACAAGTAAAGTCAAGCCCTTTCAGCTCCCTGCGGAGTATAGCTTCTCAACAAATATTCGACAAGTCTTCCAGTTGTACGCCATTTTTTTCCCGCCGGTTTTAGGTTTGTCTCGTCTTTCCTTCTCCTGAGTGTTCAGGTCTGCCTCTACTTCCTTTGCCCAAAGCATTCTAGATCAGTGACTGCCTTGTAATAATGTTAGCTGGTTTTTGTAACGCCTTCTCTTTACGGCTAGTCTCACTGGCATTGGTTCGGTTTTTTCCCCACAGTTCTTTATTAGCGACTTTATCATACCATTTCATTCCCTCAATTCGGCTCAGTCCTCCATTGATGAAAGTTTGGACCTTTTTAGTTGTACTTTTCTTTTGTTTTCCGAGTCACATAGTCAGACAATAGGACCGACTTGACATTATATTTTGTGGTGGACTTAACTAAGTTCTTCTGATTTCCACAAAATTGCTAAAGCCATTTTGTTGTTGTTATTGTTGTTGTTGTTGTTGTTGTTTGCGAATGCCCACAATGAATAAGTTACTCTTTTGTGCGCCATAAAAATAACGTTAAGTGGCGGTTTGCAGTAGCTTTCCTCACATCCCGAGCGTGCTGATGAAGGTAGACCGGAGTCCTCCAGAAGGATGTGCTATGCTTGGCTTCATATCTGCGTGTCACTCATCACTTCAGGGATCATATAGATCCCTTACCTTGTTAGCCAGGCTGCCATGAAAACAGCCCGTTTCCAGGACGGTATGAGAGGAAGCCAAAGTGAAGGACTTGGCCAGTAAAATCCATAAAATCCGCTCTCACCTTTTGTATTCTAAATCTAAAATCTCTTTCAGTACCTTCTACCTTGTGTATATCACTATCAAAATATCTGAACAATGTATCTCGTAATAGTTTATGTGAATGCTCTGTGTTGGCCATAGACAATAGGGCAATTGTCACACTTAAAGTTTATCAAAAGAGGCAACGAGCAATGCGGTAGAGGACTTTTGTTTCGTCTTCTCGCTAAATTTAAAGCAAAGAATTATCACCACATAGAGCATTTATCCCAGCATTTGCTGTGACCGATTCAATAACATTGATTATACGTGATGAGGTTTGCTAGATCCATGCATAACCTTCATTAGACACATTTTACAACATGCTTAAATGGTTACAGGTGGCTTATTTTTTTCCCTTTTCCGTTACTACTGTGAGAATCGTTTGAGAATTGCACGTCCGCTGCCAGGTTAAAAACAACTCAAAAGCATTTTGAGGACGTGAGTTGCCTTCCCTCTGTGATCTACAATCTCTTAGTCAAACTGCACTAGTGCAGCCCATTTACAGGGCTGTCACTTGGAGGTTTCATAGGGTCTTGGTCAGCTGTCGTTCGCTGAACCTGATGTAAATAGCTATCTATGAGTCGCTGGCTATTGCCAGCTCGTTCCGTGTGCTGAATCTTCGATCCTGGCAATTTCTGTAAAATTTGCTTTTATTGTAAAAGAAGGGAATCTTCATCTACCAGGGCTACGTACGGTCTTCCAATGGAGGCTTAATCCCAGACTTCATTTGGAGGATCGGCCATGTGGCATCATCCATGAACTCTGTGTACATAGTCTGATCTCAGCAGAGGCTGTTCCTGGAAACCAAAATGCGCCTCTATAGGGCATGTGGCATTCCAATCCTCTTGTACTGCTCTGAGACCTCCTCCGTTAACTTAACCTAACTTAGCTTCTTTATACTGATTTTAGAAGACGCTGTATAGTCTGTATACAATCAGGTTGTTCTACTTAACGATATAAAAATAACTATGTGCATCTAATCAATGCATTAAAGTGACATTGCCTCCATTATTTTCTGTGCCAATCCATTCCAAGCATTCACTAATCTCTGAATGAAAATAGATGTTCCTAGTTTATAATCTGCACCTTTCTTTAATTAATTTGTAGCTGTGCCCTCTTGCTCGTGTATCCAGCTGTGCCCTCTTGCTCGTGTATCCAGCTGTGCCCTCTTGCTCGTGGTTCCAGCTGTGCCCTCTTGCTCGTGTATCCAGCTGTGCCCTCTTGCTCGTGTATCCAGCTGTGCCCTCTTGCTCTTGTATCCAGCTGTGCCATCTTGCTCGTGTATCCAGCTGTGCCCTCTTGCTCGTGTATCCAGCTGTACTTTGAAAATCGTGTTATAGTCTAATTTATCCTTTCTCTTGATTATAATAAAACATGTATTAAATCACCTCGAATTCTTCTCTTATCTAGACACTAGACATGTATTAAATCACCTCGAATTCTTCTCTTATCTAGACACTAGACATGTATTAAATCTCCTCGAATTCTTCTCTTATCTAGACACTAGACATGTATTAAATCACCTCGAATTTTTCTCTTATCTAGACACTAGACATGTATTAAATCTCCTCGAATTCTTCTCTTATCTAGACACTAGACATGTATTAAATCTCCTCGAATTCCTCTCTTATCTAGACACTAGACGTGTATTAAATCACCTCGAATTCTTCTCTTATCTAGACACTAGACATGTATTAAATCTCCTCGAGTTCTTCTCTTATCTAGACACTAGACATGTATTAAATCACCTCGAATTCTTCTCTTATCTAGACACTAGACATGTATTAAATCACCTCGAATTCTTCTCTTATCTAGACACTAGACATGTATTAAATCACCTCGAATTCTTCTCTTATCTAGACACTAAACATGTATTAAATCACCTCGAATTCTTCTCTTATCTAGACACTAGACGTGTATTAAATCACCTCGAATTCTTCTCTTATCTAGACACTAGACATGTATTAAATCACCTCGAATTCTTCTCTTATCTAGACACTAGACATGTATTAAATCACCTCGAATTCTTCTCTTATCTAGACACAAGACATGTATTAAATCACCTCGAATTCTTCTCTTATCTAGACACTAGACATGTATTAAATCACCTCGAATTCTTCTCTTATATAGACACTAGACATGTATTAAATCACCTCGAATTCTTCTCTTATCTAGACACTAGACATGTATTAAATCTCCTCGAATTCCTCTTTTATCTAGACACTAGACGTGTATTAAATCACCTCGAATTCTTCTCTTATCTAGACACTAGACATGTATTAAATCTCCTCGAATTCTTCTCTTATCTAGACACTAGACATGTATTAAATCACCTCGAATTCTTCTCTTATCTAGACACTAGACATGTATTAAATCACCTCGAATTCTTCTCTTATCTAGACACTAGACATGTATTAAATCACCTCGAATTCTTCTCTTATCTAGACACTAAACATGTATTAAATCACCTCGAATTCTTCTCTTATCTAGACACTAGACATGTATTAAATCACCTCGAATTCTTCTCTAATCTAGACACTAGACATGTATTAAATCACCTCGAATTCTTCTCTTATCTAGACACTAGACATGTATTAAATCTCCTCGAATTCTTCTCTTATCTAGACACTAGACGTGTATTAAATCACCTCGAATTCTTCTCTTATCTAGACCCTAGACATGTATTAAATCACCTCGATTTCTTCTCTTATCTAGACACTAGACATGTATTAAATCACCTCGAATCCTTCTCTTATCTAGACACTAGACATGTATTAAATCACCTCGAATTCTTCTCTTATCTAGACACTAGACGTGTATTAAATCTCCTCGAATTCTTCTCTTATCTAGACACTAGACATGTATTAAATCACCTCGAATTCTTCTCTTATCTAGACACAAGACATGTATTAAATCACCTCGAATTCTTCTCTTATCTAGACACTAGACATGTATTAAATCACCTCGAATTCTTCTCTTATATAGACACTAGACATGTATTAAATCACCTCGAATTCTTCTCTTATCTAGACACCAGACATGTATTAAATCACCTCGAATTCTTCTCTTATCTAGACACTAGACATGTATTAAATCTCCTCGAATTCCTCTCTTATCTAGACACTAGACGTGTATTAAATCACCTCGAATTCTTCTCTTATCTAGACACTAGACATGTATTAAATCTCCTCGAATTCTTCTCTTATCTAGACACTAGACATGTATTAAATCATCTCGAATTCTTCTCTTATCTAGACACTAGACATGTATTAAATCACCTCGAATTCTTCTCTTATCTAGACACTAGACATGTATTAAATCACCTCGAATTCTTCTCTTATCTAGACACTAAACATGTATTAAATCACCTCGAATTCTTCTCTTATCTAGACACTAGACATGTATTAAATCACCTCGAATTCTTCTCTTATCTAGACACCAGACATGTATTAAATCACCTCGAATTCTTCTCTTATCTAGACACTAGACATGTATTAAATCTCCTCGAATTCTTCTCTTATCTAGACACTAGACGTGTATTAAATCACCTCGAATTCTTCTCTTATCTAGACACTAGACATGTATTAAATCACCTCGATTTCTTCTCTTATCTAGACACTAGACATGTATTAAATCACCTCGAATTCTTCTCTTATCTAGACACTAGACATGTATTAAATCACCTCGAATTCTTCTCTTATCTAGACACTAGACATGTATTAAATCTCCTCGAATTCTTCTCTTATCTAGACACTAGACGTGTATTAAATCACCTCGAATTCTTCTCTTATCTAGACACTAGACATGTATTAAATCTCCTCGAATTCTTCTCTTATCTAGACACTAGACATGTATTAAATCACCTCGAATTCTTCTCTTATCTAGACACTAGACATGTATTAAATCACCTCGAATTCTTCTCTTATCTAGACACAAGACATGTATTAAATCACCTCGAATTCTTCTCTTATCTAGACACTAGACATGTATTAAATCACCTCGAATTCTTCTCTTATATAGACACTAGACATGTATTAAATCACCTCGAATTCTTCTCTTATCTAGACACTAGACATGTATTAAATATCCTCGAATTCTTTTCTTATCTAGACACTAGACATGTATTAAGTCACCTCGAATTCCTCTCTTATCTAGACACTAGACATGTATTAAATCACCTCGAATTCTTCACTTATCTAGACACTAGACATGTATTAAATCACCTCGAATTCTTCTCTTATCTAGACACTAGACATGTATTAAATCTCCTCGAATTCTTCTCTTATCTAGACACTAGACATGTATTAAATCACCTCGAATTCTTCACTTAGCTAGACACTAGACATGTATTAAATCACCTCGAATTCTTCACATATCTAGACACTAGACATGTATTAAATCTCCTCGAATTCTTCTCTTATCTAGACACTATACATGTATTAAATCACCTCGAATTCTTCACTTATCTAGACACTAGACATGTATTAAATCTCCTCGAATTCTTCTCATATCTAGACACTAGACATGTATTAAATCACCTCGAATTCTTCACTTATCTAGACACTAGACATGTATTAAATCTCCTCGAATTCTTGTCTTATCTAGACACTAGACATGTATTAAATCTCCTCGAATTCTTCTCTTATCTAGACACTAGACATGTATTAAATCTCCTCGAATTCTTCTCTTATCTAGACACTAGACATGTATTAAATCACCTCGAATTTTTCTCTTATCTAGACACTAGAGGTGTATTAAATCACCTCGAATTTTTCTCTTATCTAGACACTAGACATGTATTAAATCACCTCGAATTCTTCTCTTTCGGTTTATCTGAGTCTTTTCTCATAACTTTAATTTCGGAATCCCACTATCAGCTTTATCGCTCTTCTTTGTATCCTTTCCAGAATGTTTATATGACATCTCCGATAAGGACTCCAAACCTGACTACATCACTCCAATCTAGGCCTAACTAATGCCTTATACAGTTTGACTTGCAGGGCTATCGAAAGCACCTTTAGGCTTTTCACGTGTGCAATCAAAAACGTTGCCCTAGATTCCGTTGGCTAGATCTAATCACCAAAACTGAGATCTACCGACGGACACCAATTTTTTTTTTTTTTTTTTTTTTTTTTCGCGTTTGCCTTATTTATCTATTCCCCAAAGGCGTGTTTATCTATTCCCCAAAGGCGTGTGTGCGTTACACTGTGGTTTTTATTTTGCGCCTGTCGGCCCAGTGCATCCGACTTCAGCATGCATTTTATGTAAGGGTCTGCTTCCTCCTGCATTTTCTAAGGGTCTGCTTCCCCGGGGTAACGGCCGGTGCTGTGATGGGGATCGAACCCAGCACCTTCTGGTTGTGAGCCGTGCCACTTAACCACTAGGCCACGCCGTTCCCGGACACAAATTAAAAGCATTTCCTCAACGCTGGATCGCCTTATTTTTATCGGCGATAATGTCCGCTCTTCCCTGGACGTCCCTGCTCGACTCCTTCTACACCAGTCCATGGAACTAAAAGGCGGGAAAATACCGCATGCTTAATGTAGCTGTCCTCAGGACATTCCACGAAAATACTTGGCAGAGACAGATCATCTTCACTCCATCTACTCTGCAAGCTGTCTGATACTCAACCGTGGCCATGGACCAACACAGCGACAGGCTTTGGTTGTCTAAGCGGAGAACTTGACTTGCCTTGACCTGTAGTGAAAGCCACACATACTGAGTTACTTCAAAGTAGGACTCAATGGTCACCAGGTAATGTGTCCACCTCGGATGCCGGAGGTGGCGTATTCGAATCATGGTGGAGAACGGGATTTTTTTCAAGCGGATGGTCTGGTAAACACGCCCCTGATCTCTAGGTAGTGAGATCGGACGCCTGATCTCTGGATAGTGAAATCCAGACCCCTGATCTCTGGTTGTAGATCGGACCCCTGATCTCTAGGTAGTGAGATCGGATCCCTGATCTCTATGTAGTGAGATCGGACCCTTGATCTCTAGGTAGTGAGATCGGATCCCTGATCTCTAGGTAGTGAGATCGGATCCCTGATCTCTATGTAGTGAGATCGGACCCTTGATCTCTGGGTAGTGAGATCGGACTGCCGTAATCGAGCACGTTAAACATTCCTTGACAGTTGGAAACCGAAAAGAATAGAAATAACGGCCGCTGTCTGGGCAAAATTCAAATTAAGAATCTACCCAAATTATTTGAACCTTTACCCAGAACTTGAAAAGATTACAAAACTGCAATCCATGACCGACAGAAGAGACTGCAGAGCCCAGCTGCAGTCAGAGAAACTCCGAAGACTGACGGACCATCCAATGTACCAGAGGCTAAACAATTTGGGAACTGGGAAACTAAAGCGGAGAAACTTTGCAGAAATAGCCAAAGCAAAGATGCACGAAGACCCCATAAACGCACTAACAACACCAAAACCCATCACTACTGTACGAAAACCTACTTGGAGGCAGGACATATTTCCAGAGGTGGTAGAAAATATACCAGGTATTGCAAACAAAAACTGCCAGACCGAAAAAGAAAGGAGAGACACTACCCTAAGCTTCATAACGAAAAGCTACCCAAGCATGGACTGGACCCATGCATACACCGACGGTTCTGTAACAAACACTACACAGAACGGAGGGGCAGGAGCATTCCTGAACCTACCAAATGGCAGAAAAATAACACTGTCATTCGCTACTGGTAAGTACACAAGCAATTTCAGAGCGGAGGCAGAGGCACTGAGGGCGGCAGTGGAAGAAATGGCAACACACAGTGAAAATGAGAGCCACATAGTCTTGTTGACAGATGCTCTCGCCGTAGTCACAGCGCTAAAAAGCCAGAAAAACACTGAGCTTAATGACTTAAGAGCAGCACTCTGCAAACTGTGCCAGCTGTCCGCACCAAAAAGGGTAGTGGTACAGTGGGTCCCGTCACACTGCAACATCCAAGGCAACGAGGAGGCAGACAGACTGGCAAAAGAAGGTGCAAGGCTACCACAAACAGATACCAGTATGACGTACGAAGAGTCAAAACGGCTTATCAAAGCCAGGTACATTACCAAATGGGAAACCGAACATACTGGTTACACCAAAAACGATGCCTATTACCAGTTGAACCGAAGAGAGCAGGTCGTTGTCTTCAGACTTCGCACTGGCCACAATAGACTGAGGTACCACCTATTCAACAAATTGAAGATAGGGTGTACCGACGAATGCCCGTGCGGTACTGGTAAAATGACTACTGAACATCTGCTGCAGAACTGCCCGACATACGGGGATCAGAGAGAGCAGATGTGGCCATTGCCAGTGGAACTGCAAGACAAGCTCTATGGTAGTGGCGAGAGTCTCAGGACGACCGCCGCTTTTTTCGAAAAAATAATGGTTGCTGTCTGACTGTGTACGCAGAAGAAGAAGAAGAAGAACCTTTACCCAGGTGGCTGTTTAGAGCAGCTATAGATGACGCCTAATTGGCTGCGGGTCTACTTAGCTCTAGTGTTTGAGTCTATTATGATGGACTCGCACATCGGTAAAAACCACCCTCCAAGAAACTAGTTGTATGCAGACTCTGTAGAATCTTCTAAACCAGTATCAAGAACTTCTGTTAAGTAAAGTATTGGGGACATATCTCTGGTGACAAGTTGCATTTGTTAATGAAACATCCAGAGACGACCGTAAACAAGGTGGGCCGTGGTCCATTTGGTTGTAGTATAATGACCGTCTCTTTAGTTAGCTAGACAATATCGATCGCCACTTCATTGACCAGATTGCTGTAACACACTTTATCAATGAACCGTCTTGATTAGTAAGTTTAGCAAGTCTTGACTCTCCAAAAATGCTGCAGATTGGCACATGGCTTACTTTGAGAGAAGATATGGCAGCGAGAGTAAGAAACTGCCAACATTACATACAAACCTGACTTTACATGAACCCGTACATCAATCACTACATCATTCCTTACAATGAAAAGATCAAGTAACAATATTCAGGCTGCAAACTGGACAGTGAGTTCACGGGCATCAATTGCCGAACAAACAAACAATTGCATGCACAGACATGTGCTCATGCTGTGAAAACAAACAAAAACAGAACATGTTTTCCCGGTTTTCATACTAAAAACGACAAAAAAAACAGGCTGAGTGAAAATATGGCCCTATCCTGGTGATAGATAGAGCCATAGGTGACGAGAGAAATATGTAATAATAGGCAGTCAAGTTTATGAGAAAATTATATCTGGCTTTTCGAGAGATAAAGCATTTGGTGATGAGAAAAATCTGAAAGATGCAGTGATGTTTATGAGAAAAATAGGCAGATCAATTTGAGAAAAAAAAAACTATAAGTTGATAAGAAAAACCAGAAACAGGTTATCAAGTTTATGAGAGAAATAGATCTAGCTATTTGAGAGATAAACGGTATGATACAACATAGACCTGAGTCAAGTGTGGTTATTTGAGAGATAAACGGTATGATACAACATAGACCTGAGTCAAGTCTGGTTATTTGAGAAATAAACTGTATGATACTAGATAGACCTGATTCAGATATGATTATTTGAGATAAACTGTATCATACAAGATAGACCTGTGCTAAGTGTGATCATTTGAGAGATAAATGGTATGATCCAAGATAGACCTGACTCACAGGTGGTTATTTGAGGATAAATTGTGGTACAAAATAGACCTGACTAAGAGGTGGTTATATGAGAGATAAACTGTGGTACAAAATAGACTTGATTCAGGTGTGATTATTTTAGATCGAACGACAAAGAAGAATAGAGATTCACATTTTCCAATTGTAATGGCCAACCCCTGCTCTAACTTCACAATGCGACTGTCTTGGATTTCACAGTGTTTGACGTCCCTTTATTCTAACAAGATCTGACTACAACTCACTACGAATCCATGCAACAGATGGATAGACAACATAAGAGAAATAATGCACCATTAAGGACTAAAATCGATTATTACAACACATAGAGCCCATAATAAGAAACCTTAGCTCCCCCCGACTTATATCAATACAAGTGAACGGAGATCTGTTTCATTAAAAAAAAAGAGAGACATCAGAAGGTTATCAGTGTGTGACTGAGTAAACCCATGAAATGTTTACATAAGCACTAACAAATATTTTCCACTGATAGCATCGGTTGTGCAATCATTTTTATCGGGAAAAAACTTGGTTTCCGAGACGCCAAGAACAAAGGCTGGGACTTATTAAAGACAGAAAATCTCCCAAGATAAGATTATGCAAACATGATCACGGAATCATTGCCTAATATTTGATATTGTGTTGTTCACTTGATTTTGCTGTTGTTGCTATGGGGTTTTCTAGTGGTCTAAGAATAATTTGTGTTCAGAGAATTGAATTGCTTACTGCTACCAGTGTCAGACTTGGTACTTATCCAAGGCCTAAGGGGAGCCGGGGGTAGTGGGGGAAGGGGGGGGGGGAGAGGAGAGGGTGGCATGTGAAATGAAATGTCAAAGAAAACGCTTCAGGAGTGATAGAGTGAGAAATTACAATATTAGAAAATGGTGAACAATCTTTTTTTCTTATTCTCGTTCTTGTTCTTCTTCTTCGTTCTTCTTCTTCCTCGTCTTCTTTTTCGTCTTGTTCTTCTTGGTCTTCTTCGTATTATTATTCGTATTATTGTGTCCTTCTACAGTCCTTGTCAAGAGGCGTCGTAGAGAGGTGGAAGGCATAGCTTTCTTGTTATCGCAAGATGGGAGGTTTCAGTTGTTGCTAGATGTGACTTCCTGTGAGTGTCATAGACACCCTTGATTTTCTTGTTATCGCAAGATGGGAGGTTTGAGTTGTTGCTAGATGTGACTTCCTGTGAGTGTCACAGACACCCTTGATCAACCTATATCGTGGTCGGCCCCTTGCTCTTGTACCGGAGATCTGCATATGATATGCTCTCGCTGCAGGCTGGGCATAATGCTTGCTGACTGAATAAACAGACCACTTGATTTATTGGGCGTCAATGTAGTCACTAACTAGGTTTGTCCCCACTAACTAGGTTTGTTCTCACTAACTAGGTTTGTTCTCACTAACTAGGTTTGTTCTCACTAACTAGGTTTGTTCTCACTAACTAGGTTTGTTCTCTCTAACTAGGTCTGTTCTCACTAACTAGGTTTGTTCTCACTAACTAGGTTTGTTCTCACTAACTAGGTTTGTTCTCACTAACTAGGTTTGTTCTCACTAACTAGGTTTGTTCTCACTAACTAGGTTTGTTCTCACTAACTAGGTTTGTTCCCACTATTTAGGTTTGTTCTCACTAACTAGGTTTGTTCTCACTAACTAGGTTTGTCTCCACTAACTAGGTTTGTCCCCATTAACTAGGTTTGTTCTCACTAACTAGGTTTGTTCTCACTAACTAGGTTTGTTCTCACTAACTAGGTTTGTTCTCACTAACTAGGTTTGTCCCCACTAACTAGGTTTGTTCTCACTAACTAGGTTTATACTCACTAACTAGGTTTGTTCTCACTAACTAGGTTTTTTGTCATTAACTAGGTTTGTTCTCACTAACTAGGTTTATCGCCACTAACTAGGTTTGTTCTCACTAACTAGGTTTGTTCTCACTAACTAAGTTTGTTCTCACTACCTAGGTTTGTCGCCACTAACTAGGTTTGTCCCCACTAACTGGGTTTGTCCCCATTAACTAGGTTTGTCCCCACTAACTAGGTTTGTTCTCACTAACTAGGTTTATACTCACTAACTAGGTTTGTTCTCACTAACTAGGTTTTTTCTCATTAACTAGGTTTGTTCTCACTAACTAGGTTTATCGCCACTAATTAGGTTTGTTCTCACTAACTAGGTTTGTTCTCACTAACTAGGTTTGTTCTCACTAACTAGGTTTGTCGCCACTAACTAGGTTTGTCCCCACTAACTGGGTTTGTCCCCATTAACTAGGTTTGTCCCCACTAACTGGGTTTGTCCCCATTAACTAGGTTTGTCCCCGCTAACTGGGTTTGTCCCCACTAACTGGGTTTGTCCCCACTAACTAGGTTTGTCCCCACTAACTAGGTTTGTCCCCACTAACTGCCTCAGCATAATGTTGCAGATTGGGTCGTGGATTGTCTCTCACACAGCGCATCTTACAGCTCTGGATCTTGCCTTTATGTGTTTCTAGTGAGGACAAAGATTAACATTGGTAATATAATGTAGGAATAAAAAGGTCATTTATCAGACTCTTCTTAGTTGAAAGAAGCACTCTAGAGTGTTTCAAAATCGATGAAATTTGATAGTGCACACAGTCGCCTGCGGAATTATATGTGCGATCTATTTGCCCGTTCTGCCGTTCTTAGTGAGTTCATCATCATATCAAGGTTCAGGTTTCTCTTAAAAAGGACACCGTTGGCCAGTATTTTTCTCTCTTTTCCTGAGTGAGCGTGCAGCTTTACAGGATGTGTTCCACGGTCATGATATGCTCCCCACATGGGCACCTATCATCTGTCCCAATCCTCATTTTGTTGTAAAGATGCCCCTTGAATCTGTTATGCCCAGTTCTCAGTCTGAAGATGATGACTTGCTCATCTCTAGTTAAGTTAAAGTAGCTGTCTTCTTTTCGGAAGTCGGGGTGTTGATCAGCCCATTTTACCCTGAAGTTGGCTTTAATTATGACCTTCGCCTCATTATATGTGATACTCAGGTCTGTTTGTGGGGAAGCTCCTCCACTCTTTGCTAGTTTGTCTGCAGCTTCATTGCCTTCAATATTGCAGTGGAATGGGATCCACTGTATGACCAAACTTGGGTGTTCTGCTGAGAGCTGTGTCAGGGAGAACATACATTGCCCTAGATCTTCATCTTTGTGTTGTTTTAGCGCAGCTAATACTGACGCGGCATCAGTCAGGAATACTATGTTTTCTTAGTGGATAACTTTATCTTGGATTACAAGCTCACCTACGGCCTTTAGTGCCTCTGCTTCTGCACGGAAATTATTGGAAAATGTTCCCGTTATTAATACTCGAGTTTTTTCTTCTCCATTCCGTAGTCTATAGTAGACCACTCCACCTCCATTGGAAGTGCCTTTGTTAGATGATCCATCTGTATATACGTGTATCCATGTTCCTGGTGGGTATACTCTCCTAAGATATTCTTCTGTGAAAAATTTACTTTCTGAATGTGTCCGAGTTACCTTTTTCCCTATTTCCTCTATGGTTTCTACTATCTCAGGGGACTTGGCTTTTTTCCATGGTGGAATTTGGGATGTTTGTTTTAGATATCCAATCTCTGCCTGGCTTATGATTTGGTCTGCTCTTGCAAGTTCTTTTTTTTTTTTTTATATGAAGTGGTTTCTCTTTAATCTCCCTCTTCCCGTGCGATTTATCCTGTCATATATTGGGTGATCAAGGCATTCGTTTGAACTTCTCCCCCTGCTGGAGTGTTCTTTTGGTCTCTGCGCGTCTCCATACTTTCGATTTGTGTGATGTTCTCCGTTGCATTTATTGGTGTTGTTCTCATAGCTATAGTGATGATACCTATACCTTGGTTTTGGGTTGTATTTATTTAATGATAGTTATTCTTTGTTGCTGTGGACCATGCTTCTATCCCGTATTCTAGCACTGGTCTCACATAACCTGTGTACAGTTTCTTTAGGGTGCCCGTGTCCGCTCCCCATGTTGAGCCTGATATCTTTCTCATTATGGCCATTCTGTTCTTAATTTTATTGGTGGCTTTTTTGTATCTGGTTTTTCCATGTCAACCTTGAGTCCATTGTTAGTCCCAGATAAGTTGGACTTATGTCAAGGGGGAGAGTCTGGCCATTTACTTTCAGGATTACTTCTTGGGGCTTGGAAGATAGAGAGAGAAATGTGTATGTGGTTTTGGATTCCATTATAACCTAGGTAGTTGAACTCTCCTACTTGCTTGATACATGTCCCTGCTATGAAAACATCTCTGCTCGTGTTCACACGATATCATCAAAGTCTCTGTGGTGTCTGTGCTGATCATCATGTCATATTCGCTACAGGCGGAATTGAGATAGGATAATGGACATTGTAGGTCATCTCTATTTTGGTAAAAATTAACTGATCATCAGTAACTAACAGTTCATTTAGGGACTCCTCACGTGGTTAAACTAACTGTGTGACTGAATCCATATAAATTCTCAATAACAGGGAAGAAAGAACACATCCTTACCGTACACCACTCATCACTGGAAACCCATTTGGAAACCCATACTAGCATTTGTTCGTACTGAACCTTTGTTGTTTACCCATAAGGCACGAATGCCATCCAGTAATTGACCCATCCTACGCATGTTTTCCAACGACCTATTTACTTGTTCATTTTTTAAACAGTAATAAAACCCAAAATGGCATGATGGGCCATCCGAAGGGGCACTTTTACATTATTTGGTAGTCATGAAGGTCTTACATTATAACTGCTCTGTGTACATAACTGAAAAACAGATACGACTCCATCTTACAGTATAACTGCTCTGTGTACATAACTGAAAAACAGATACGGCTCCATCTTACATTATAACTGCTCTGTGTACATAACTGAAAAACAGATACGACTCCATCTTACAGTATAACTGCTCTGTGTACATAACTGAAAAACAGATACGACTCCATCTTACATTATAACTGCTCTGTGTACATAACTGAAAAACAGATACGACTCCATCTTACAGTATAACTGCTCTGTGTACATAACTGAAAAACAGATACGGCTCCATCTTACATTATAACTGCTCTGTGTACATAACTGAAAAACAGATACGACTCCCTCTTCATTGTAGCTAAATTACTTAGAGGTTTGTCAGAAAGAACGCCACACTGTTCTATCCGCCGTATTTTTCCGGGCCTCTTTCCAATCCAGCCCTCAATCACTTAGGGACTGTCGTATGTTGTCTTCCCAACGTACTTTGGGACGTCCTGTGGTCTGCGTCCTTGACTTGTTATCTCCCATGACCGCTTTAGTACCCGATCTTTTTCCATTCTACAGACATGGCCAAACCACTGTAGTTGGGACTGCTCCACTCGTGTCTGCAGGGGTTGAACTTCAAGATTGCTACGTATTGTCTGGTTACGAATCTTGTCCCTTCGTCACCTGAACCGCCTTTCTTAGGTACCTCATTTCTGAAGTTTGTAATTGCCTTTCTTGGGCTGTAGTCATTGCCCATGACTCACATCCATATGTCAGGACAGGCACATAGGCCGAGCGGTATACATCCATCTTTGTTTTCCTGCTTATTCCTCTTTTGCTGAGGAAACCTCTGTTTATTGCATAGAAAAGGCTACCATCTGCTGCACTCCGTGCAGTTAACTCCTCTTTGATTCCTCCACTGCTGTCTAAGACCACTCCTAGATATGTAAAGTTACTCACCTGCCTGCTTCAGTGCTCGTGTTCCCAGGGTTATGTGATGTCTCTTCTCATCTCTGGCGATCACCATGGTTTTTGTTTTGAAATTGCTGATGTGCATTCCTCTCTTCTTCAACTCTTTTTCCCAGACCTGCAAGTTGATCTGGAGATGTGCCTCGGATTTAATGATCAGGGCCACGTCAGCTGCAATGCTAGCTCCGATATGTAACTTGGTCTCATCTTCCAGTACCCTACTTCATACTTTTTGGTCCGTTCCTTGCAGGCTTTGATGACTTCATCTATGAGGTGTATGAAAAGGTACGGTAATAGAATGTCACCCTTACTCCGCTAGTGGTCCTGAACTCTCCTGACTTTTGATTTGATGTTCGCACAGAATTTCTGCATGTTTTATAGAAACTCTGTATGACTGAGATCAGGGGTCCTGGGATGTTCTTCCTTGTCAGGCACTCCCAGAGTTTGTCTCAAGGGAACTTTTAAAATGCTTTCTCCAAATCCAAAAAGCAGAGTTGTACCTACGTATCATACTCATGAGTCTTTGCACTAAGCTGTCTGGGCGAAAAGATAAGGTCTTGAGTACTTCTGCTTGCCCGAAACGAAAAGATAAGGTCTTGAGTACTTCTGCTTGCCCGAAACGAAAAGATAAGGTCTTGAGTACTTCTGCTTGCCCGAAACGAAAAGATAAGGTCTTGAGTACTTCTGCTTGCCCGAAACGAAAAGATAAGGTCTTGAGTACTTCTACTTGCCCGAAACGAAAAGATAAGGTCTTGAGTACTTCTACTTGCCCGAAACCATCATTGAGTTTCGTTCATATTTTGCTCTGCTATACCTCTTATCGCCGTTCTAGGATCCTATAGTAGACTTTCCCAGGGACACTGAGAATGGAAATACCTTTGTGATTTTCACAGTGTAGATTGTCACCCTTTTGAAATATTGGTATTATTATGACAGCTATCTCTGGTCCTCTGAACACTCTAACATCCTTCACATGCTTGAAATCACTTGTCCTCACTATCGCATAGTCAATTATGGATCTTTCATTTCTTTCCGGCTCGCATCTTGTGTAGGCATGCATACGCTTCTGTGGAAACCTTATATTTGTAATATTTTGTTCTCAGCAGTCGTTTTCTATTGTCATTTAAGACATCTTCTCCATACCTACCGATCACTCCATACCTACCGATCACTACCTACCATCACTACATACATGCCTATCACTCCATACCTACCATCACTACATACCTACCGATCACTACCTACCATCACTCCATACCTACCATCACTCCATACCTACCGATCACTCCATACCTACCGATCACTCCATATCTACCATCACTCCATACCTATCGATCACTCCATACCTACCATCACTCCATACCTACAATCACGCCATACCTACCATCACTTCATACCTACCGATCACTCCATACCTACCATCCATCATCACTCCATACCTACCATCACTCCATACCTACCATCACTCCATACCTACCATCACTCCATACCTACCGATAACTCCATACCTACCATCACTCCATACCTACCCTCACTCCATACATATTATCATTCCATACCTACCATCACTCCATACCTACCGATCACTCCATACCTACCGATCACTCCATACCTACCGATCACTCCATACCTACCATCACTCCATACTTACCGATCACTCCATACCTACCATCACTCCATACTTACCGATCACTCCATACCTACCATCACTCCATACCTACTGATCACTCCATACCTACCGATCACTCCATACCTACCGATCACTCCATACCTACTGATTACTCCATACCTACCGATCCCATCTAGAATAGTCGTTTCCAACTCTTGCGTCGAAGTCTCCAAGGAGAAGTATTTCATTATGGCAATCGTCAATGGTCCTTTGAAGGAGCTCATAAAATAAATCTTTTATGTCAGTGCTCTCATCTTCGTTTGGTGCATACACAGTGACGATATCGATTTGACTATCCTCCTCTTATAGACTTAGAACCATCAGTCGTTCTGAAATGAGCTTCCATCCTTTAATGATTGCTTAGTTATTGCTATCCACTATACAGCCAACCCCTGCCTAACACTGGCTTACAACAGCTAAAGCAACACTGGCTTACAACAGCTAAAGCAACACTGGCTTACAACAGCTAAAGCAACACTGGCTTACAACAGCTAAAGCAACACAATTGGTTCAGGAAGGGCGACGTTAGCTCCTAGCTCTCCTCCCTCCCCCCACGGACACCAATTGAACCCACAGTTATGAGGAGGTTATGAGTCACTCTAAATCTCTTTATCTAATTGCTGGGAAAAACAATTGTTCACTATTTTCTTTCTGGTGTGTTTGTATAACTTTTTCTAAATCCCATAATGCAATACACACAAACAGGTTTTTACCAGCGTGTGAAAAGCAGGGTGTGCAATACCATGAATTGGAGAGTCTTCTACCTCTTTGACAGTTGTCTTGGTAATCCTTCATTCATGCTGCCTAAGATTCATAAACCCAAGACAACGGCCGCCCTATTGTCTCTGTCTGTTCCTGTCCCAGCGAACTGGTATCGGACTTCCTGGATAGCATCTTCCAGCCTATGGTTGAGAATCTTCCCACACTTCTCAAGGATACTAACCACGCCTTAATCACTTTCTCTACCATAGTTCTCTCCCCCAACAGCATCTATCGTCCCTTCCTACTGGATGTATGTTTACACCTCTATTCCCCACTCTGACGGATTATTGGCTTTCTTCCTTGACTTACTGCCTCCCCTCCAGTCCCGATTCTGTCCCTCCCACTCACAGCCCTCCCTCCAGTCACGACTCCCTCACTCCCACTCTCCCCCCCCCCCTCTAGCGGGTTCTCCCTATCTCCCGTCACAACTCCCTCACTCCCACTCACTGCCCTCCCTCCAGTCACGACTCCCTCACTCCCACTCTCTCCTCCCCTCCAGCGGGTTCTTCCTATATCCCGTCACAACTCCCTCACTACCACTTACCGCCTCCCCTCCAGTCACAACTCCCTCACTCCCACTCACTGCCCTCCCTCCAGTCACGACTCCCTCACTCCCACTCTCCCCCCCCCCCCTTAGCGGGTTCTCCCTATCTCCCGTCACGACTCCCTCACTCCCACTCACTGCCCTCCCTCCCGTCACGACTCCCTCACTCCCACTCACCGCCTTCCCTCCAGTCACGACTCCCTCACTCCCACTCTCTCCTCCCACTCCAGCGGGTTCTCCCTATCTCTCGTCACAACTTCCTCACTCGCACACACCGTTCTCCCTCTGACCGTATGAAACGTGTCCTCACTTATCACCCTCATTGCGCCTCTGTACGAGATATCCTATTCCGTCATCTCCCGATTCTTCACGCTGATCCTGCCACTCGTAAAGTGTTTCCCTATCCCCCCCCCCCCTTGTCGCCTGTTTTGTTCTGTTCTGTTTCTAAGAATCGACATCACTGCACTCCGGGCATACCCATAGGTGCTCAGTATCTCTCATCAAATGGCGTAAGGTATGGATGCTGATGGTCCCTGTAGCTTGCTGATTGTACACTCTCCTGCGCCGTCCTCTCAACCGCCCCACTCCGCTCGAACCTCGTTTAATGTCGAAACTTTGCAGTCTGTGGATTGCCTACAGTCGCCTACAAAGGGACAGAAACCTAAGGGACTTGCTGGTCAGTAGTCGCCTACACACTAGCCCTCAAAGCCTCCCAGGCACCAGGCCGTGCAAAAATACACGTGGCTGTGTTGCCTGCCCTAATGTCATCCTCTTTCGCTCCATCACCTTTCCCAAAGCAGAATTCTTCATCACAGAGGTATTCATATGCAATTCCCGTAACCTCATCTATTCTATCATCTGCGGCCAGTGTGGTATGACATACATTGGGTAAACTGGTATGGAACTGCTGGAGCGTTTCCGCCAACACCTCAACGATATCCGCAACCGCACTGGTTCCCCAATTGCCAACCACTTCAATGGTCCTGAGCACTGGGGTAAGGCTGACGTTAGTGTCACTGGTCTAGTTTCTTGCATCTCTGACGATCGTCATCAATTCGCTCTTGAGAATAGACAGATCTCCAGTATGGGCTGCCTCCAGGGCATTAATATCTTCCAGACCTTCCAACTACAGGGCATTAATATCTTCTAGACCTTTTCTTTCAATCTCATACTGGCTCCCGTATATTTGCCTTCCTTTGCCCCCCCCCCCCACTTCTTATATCAGTCTTTCCCCCCCCCCCCCCCACTTTCGTATATCAGTCTTTCTCTCCGACCCCTTCTGGGCTATTAATACTTTCTTTTTATCCCCCCCTCCCCCCACTTGGATCACTATTTTGCTTTTCCATATTCGGCTGCCACCGGCTTATCCAACATTTCCTCCCTCACTTCTTACGCTCTCCTGGTCACCTTATTTGACCGCTGTCCTTCATTCTCAGTCGAGCTTTCGACCCGACCAGTCGCGATGGAAGACACTATATCAGATAAGTAGACCATTTTTTCCTTAGATGTTAACATCCCCCAAATATGTATTTATCCCTTCTTCTATGATTCGCTAGTTCAACATTGTTGTTATTTGTTGTCCCTGGTGAAGGTCTATTAGTCGTAAAGTAGGTTTTGTTCGTGCTCTTCTCTCGGTGCGGTATCTGACCATAATCTTTTTTAAATTTTGATTAAACTTAACTTTAATTAATTTTACACATTTTTTCTCATTTATTTTTACCTCTGAGAGAGTAGACCGTACTTTAAGTTACCTCTTACGACAAGTGACCGTATTCTCGTATCTTTCACTCACACAGAGCCCTCCATGAAAACACTGAAAGTGTTCTTCTTAGTTTTTAGTCGACCTGTACTTCTATAGGGGCAGATGGCTCTGTGCAGGTCCCAGCTCTAGTTTGAGCTGGATGTAGCCGGTAGAAGGGTTTCCTGCTTAGTGGGCTAGGCTCGAGCAGCTTAATACTTAGCTGCGTTGGGACAAGCACTTACAGAGGGTGGTTAACCGATGTGCGAGTCCATCTTAATAGACTCATATACTAGAGCAAAGTAAACCAGCAGCCTGATAGGCGTCATCTATGCTGCTCTAAACAAACCACCAAACCATGGCCGGTGTTAAGCCATGCCACACAGTTAGTCGCCTCTTACGACATTCTCTCTGTGGGAAAAGTGTGCTATTTTAGTCATTATCATACACAAAGAACCCGGCAGACCGCTTGTATCTGAAAGTGTTAACGTTGTTTCTTGCCCATAGTTTTGACCATAGACAGTGACACACACTGTACCGTCAAGGTGCAAGAGGAGACGACTTTCTGATTGACATTACAACGGCTCCTTCTGTAAGCAAGAACTTTGAATATATTTAATTAAATCACAGCATAACATGTACTCAGCAGTAAACTGGTACCTGATTAACTGTAAAAGACAACAGGATTGTGAGAACCTGGGGGGTGTAACCCAGCCAGTTGTTGTTGTTGTCCAATAGCTGCTAAGCAAGCCTGATCTTGGCAGCCCAATGCCATTCTTATATAGATACAGGTCTTCTTCAGTTGTTTCCCTGCTCCGTACAATGTGTTGGCAATTCTCTGCAGTGCTTGTTGGAATCGTTTCTTCACGTCCGCAAGCGCCTTGCACTCAATGAGTAGGTGTCGAACTGTTTCATCAGGGTGAGAGCAATGTCTGCTCAAGGGCAGGTGATGATGATTGATGTGGTTCAGGTGGTTTTTGACTGGTGTGTCCTGATTGGAACTGAAAGATGAGACTTTGATCTTTTCTGTGTAGTTTATTTATGTCATCGTTATTTTTTGGCTGTGACATTTCGCTAACTACGCTGCGACCCGTTATTCCCGTCGCCCACCTGTTCATCCAGAGTTCTCGAGAATTGTTCTTAATCCAGAGTTCTCGAGAATTGTTCTTAATTACTCGTTGTATTGTGTGGTTACTGCTGGGATAACCCAACTAGATAAATACTTAGACATTGTACAATGAAGTAATTCCCACCTTATCTTTGATGGCACCCATCATATCTATACTTACTTTGAGTGATACTTATGAGGGCCAACAAACTAGTGACCCAATCTCTCAAAACTACAGACAGTATCAGTTATAGCAAGACCTCGCTAAATTCATTCTGATGCAGTCTCTATCGTCCATTGAGCAATCCTGGTTGATTGGTTGGTTCATTGATCCATCGGCCTATGTGCTCCTGCCCTTTGGCCCAATGCCATATAGTGGTATCTGCAAGTGTTTGTAAGCTGTTGTTTAGTTCCGTACCAGGTGTTCCATTTGTCTGGCCTTGGAGGAAGAAGCTCTTTCCTAACGCTGGCAAGCACCGGACATTCAAAAAGATGATGTTCAACAGTTTCATAGGGATGTGTGCACAGCCGCACTGTGGAGTATGTTCTGGTTGGATTCTGTTCAAGTGACTGTTAAGTTGTTTGTGTTGAGTGCGAAGTTGGAAAATGGTGCTATGGTCTCTCCTTTTCAGGAGGTTGATGTTGTCTTTGGGATTTGACATGACCATATGTTTGTAGATTTCTCTACCAGTATTTCCCATTGCCCATCTATTCAGTCAAGACTATTTGTTCGCAGTGTGGAGTATTTGTTTGACTGTCTGTAGGGTTGTTGGTGTGTATTGTTGTTCTTGACTTGATCCCCTTTTAGCCAGTCTGTCTGCCTTGTCATTGCCATGAGTATTTGAGTAATCAGGGATCCATTGTATAACTATTCTGACTTCATGGGATGTAGGAAGTTGGTTGGCATCTAGGCATATTTTCGTAATTTCAGGTTTACAATGACCACCATCTTCCAGAGCTTGAAAGGCAGATAATGAGTCTGTGAAGATTACGATGATTTTGGCTTTTTATGGGAAAGCATCAAATACACTCCTCAAGTAGTACAGAGCTACTTCCAATTCTGTTATTTTTGCCTTGTAATTTGAACAGATCTCCCCACAGGCATCAAACAGCTCATGTTCTGTCTGGATACTCTATGTAGACTCCATATCCCGCTTTAATGGTGGCCTTAAAAGCGGATTCATCAGTAAAGATATGTATCCATTATTCTGCGTTGGTTTCAATCTTTTTTATTTATTTTGAAAAAATTCTTTATTGCACAATTTTAAAACGAAATTTTGTGTGATGTTAGGTGAAGTGAGGTGAAAATTCCCATGAGTTCAAACGTGAGATGGTGGAGTTACACTTTGTAAGGTAAAAGGTGACATACATTTATTTGTGAAAGCATAAATGAATGTACATATTAATGAATGCCCATATAAATGAATGCACATGTGTACTTGCTGATACATACCTATTTATTTTTGCACATACATATATCTTTTCACACCCACAGGCATATAAAAATATATCCATACATATACATACATATTTATATATATATTTATATATACATACACACTCGCGCACACATGTATACGTATATGCATACATACATACCCATACTTATACCTATGTATACATACATACATTCATAAATACATACATACATACACACACACACACACACACACACACATACATACATACATACATACATTCATAAATACATACATACATACACACACACACACACACACACACATACATACATACATAGATACATACATACATACACACACACACACACACATACATACATACATAGATACATACATACATACATACATACATACATACATACATACATACATACATACATAAATACATACATACATACATACATACATAGATACATACATACATACATACATACATACATACATACATAAATACATACATACATACATACATACATACATACATACACACACACACACACACACACACATACATACATACATAGATACATACATACATACATACATACATACATAAATACATACATACATACATACATACATACATACATACATACATACATACATACATACATACATACATAGATGCATGCATCCATCCATCCGTCCGTCCGTCTGTCCACCCATCCCTCCATACATACATATACACACATGCATGTACATACGCACATATATATATATATATGTACGTATATGAACATGAATAAACTCACGTACCCACATACATATATGCAACATGCGTACATATATATTTGCTTATACACATACATTTGTGTATATATAAGTATTATATTTTTCAAAAAAAAGCTATAGAGCCATAAAGGTTTTATGTACTTATAGTACAGTAGTCAAGGTGGTGGGGGGGGGGGGGGGGAAGGAGGATAGGTGTCAATCGCTCTCTGTGTAGCTCTCATAAGACTGACTGGATCAGCACTTCTTGTTGTTAGTTTTGTTTGAATTTTTGGCATTTAAAAAAATGTTAATTCCCACCAAACATTGACGCCTTAACCCTCTCAGTTCTTCAGCCCATTCATTGACACTTTGACACATTGACACTTTGACACTTTGACACATTGACACTTTGAGTTCCTCCAACAATTATTTTGACGCCGTGACCCTTTTAGACTTGCCAACCAATTCATCTTTTTCAAGTATCTTGTTCGTCCCGTTTCTAGTTTGGGATGAAGTTTTACATATTTCATTACACTTGTCTGTGTTGTGTTTTTTGTTTTTTTTTGGTTTGTAATTTACAGCTGGGGGAAGTGGTTCATGTCGTGGAAGGCAGGCTGAATCAAGTTACTTGTTTGGCATGAGATACAAGTGTTCTTACCCCAGTACTGTTAAATTGAAAGTATTTTATTCATATTTCTTAGTTTGATCTACTAGTGGTCAAAGGGAAGAAACCGAATAATATTTTTCCTCAGATGAAATCGATCAATCTTATTTTTCGACTTTTTGTGTCTTTGTCGTCGCAACCTTCTTCCTCTAATTGTTCTTGTTTTCTGTCATTTTCTTATTCTTTATACTTTCTTTATCTTTTTACATTTTCTCCTACATTTTCTCCTACATTTTCTCTTACTATTTCTATTCCACATTCTGATCCTTCTTCTTCTCTTCATTTCTCCGTCGCCTTCTTCTTTCTCTACTTTTCCTTCTCCTTTTTCCATCTTCTCCTTCTCCTTTCTCCGTCTTCTCTGTCTCTTTCTTCTCCTTTCACCATCTTCTCTGTATCCTTCTTCTCCTTTATCCGTCTTCTCCATCTCCCCCTACTCCTTCTTCTCCTTCGTCTCCTCCTATTCCTTCTCCTTTTTCCGTCTTTTCTGTCTCCTTCTTTCTCCGTCTTCTCCGTCTCCTCCTACACGTTATATTTCACTGTCTCCTCCGTCTCCATCTTCTCCTGTCTCCATCGTCTCCGCCTTCTCCTCTCTCCATCTGCTACGTTGCCTTCTCCTTTCACTGTCTTCTCGGTCTCCTTCTTTCCTTTCTCCATTATCTCCGTCTTCTCCTTTTTCTGTCTTCTTCTTCTAATTTCTCCATCTTCTCCGTCTCCTATTTATCCTTTCTCCGTTTTCTCCATCTCCTATTTCTCCTTTCTCCATATTTTATTTTTTCTTTCTCCGTCTTCTTCTTTTCCTCTCTCATCTTATCCATCTCCTCGTTCTCCTTTCTCTGTCTCTTTCTTCTAGTTCCTCCGTCTTCTCCGTCATCTTCTGCGTTGACTGTCTTCTCTGTCTCCTTTTTCTCCTTTCTCCTTCTTATTCATTATCTTCTTTGTCAGCGCCTTCTCCTTTCACTGTCTTCTCCTCTCTTCTGACTGTCTTGTCTGTCTCGTTTTCTCCTTTCTCCATCATCTATCCATTTCTACTCCATTCTGCGTCTTCTCCGTCTCATATTTCTTCTTTCTCCATTTTCTCCGTCTCCTCCTCCTTCTTCTTTGTTTTCTTCTCTCTATTCTTCTTCTCTTTCTATCACTTTTCTTCTTTCGCTTTTACTTTTTACTCTTCTTCATTATTTTCTTTTTCACCTTCCTCTCCTGCTATTTCATTCTACTTCCCCATCTTCTGTTTTGTCACTGTTTCGTCTTTACAAACTACAGCACAGCCACGGTTAAAGACATCTTTGTGTGTTGTTCCAGTGTTTCTCTCTCTGTAGAGACTAGGTGTGCACAATGGGAGTGCTAGCCCCACGCAAAACCAATGTTGATTGCCGTTCACGTCACACATTAGAGTGCAGTGGGCATGCTTTTTTTTATACCTGTAAGGAGATTCGAGAACTCAATTGTGCAATGGACGAAAATGGCTTTTTATAAGAGATAATATAATTGGGAAAGTGACTGTCCATTAGTTGGATTTGTCATGCGAAGCTCAAAACTGATATGATATCGTTGAATTCAATATTTGACCGTTCTATAACATGATATGATATCATTAAATTCAATATTTGAACGTCCCATAATATGATATAATATCACTGAATTCAATATTTGACCGTTCTATAACAGGATATGATATAATTAAAATGAATATTTGGACCTCCCATAACATGATATATAATCATTGAATTCAATATTTGATCGTCCCATAACATGATATGGTATAATTGAATTCAATATTTTTGGAGTATTGTACCTTGTTTGTTTATTTGTTTGTTTCACCATTATTTTTTCAAAAACATTGTGTATGTGTATATATATAATATGGTTAAAATGTCAATGTGCAGTTGGAAGAACTAATACCGTTAAAATGTCAATGTACGTTTGAAGAACTAATACTGTTAAAATGTCAATGTATGGTTGGAAGAACTTATACGGTTAACTGCAATAAGTGAACATACGTAAGATCTACATGGTGTCACTTCATGGAAAGGTACACCAAAAAGTTGACATGCCTCTTCTTAGATTGCAATATTAGCCAACACTAGAAAAATGTATCACGAAACACCCATGTCTTAAAATAAACACTTACAGGTTTAACGTAACACAGAGCTCAGCAAATCAAATTCGGGTAGCCAGATAATAGCTACAAGGCTTGGTCGTAAACTGTATTAACGTTGCCAATGTGTACCTCGTCACAAGGGCAATGTATCATTTACAACAAAGGGATTTAATAAATGTATCACACTAAAATGCATTATTTAATATTCTTATTAGAATAAAGCTAGTATTTCTAATAGTTAAGTGTATGCATACCAGACGACTACATTTTAACAAATTGTAATATTTGGTTCCATTTTTGTGTATTTATTAAATTAATTTAGAATATAATTTACAAGCTATGGTTACCACAACAGAGCTAGCTTAAACAGCTATCGGCATTTATATTAACTCTAATACTACTATTAGCAACTACCCATGGAAACCATAACAAAGAATCGATACTGTGTTTACAATATCGACACAACTGTTGGTCTCCAATTCAAGCGTAGTTCTGTCACCTAAACAAGTAAAATAGGCGGATGTACAAGATAAAGGTCTTTCACAACAACCTACTTCACCTTTCCCCTCAAAAAGCCGGCCTGGCCCAATCGGCGGAAAAAATAATAAATCGTTCAAAAGCCATTTGTGATCTAGCAAGCGGTGCTTTTACCGGCAAAAATCGTGTGTAGATGGACGTGACGAATCCAGCAGTATAAAAATGACTATTGGTAGGGTCACCGTACTTAGAGAAACAAAATATCAAATTTTTTCTTGTTGATAACTTGACGAGCTGGGCGTCTCAGACATCCTGGAGCGTGCTAAGGGCTCACCCTTTCTGAAATTCTATGACCACACAGTCTTCCATACCAAAATAATTGTGTATACAGCTGTCACTTAGTTGGGTTTTTTTTTTTTTTTTTTTTTGACCCAAAAGAGACCTTGATGCTGGTTTGTGAGTTTTGTGGGCAATTGATGAATTTGCACAAGCCTCACGGAGGTGGATGTCCCATTTTATGGCAGCATTATTGGCAGCTCCTGGCTCTGATTTACGGAAGGCAATACCATTCATCTCTTTGCTCAATACACGAAGAGAGTGGTCTCCCTGTAGGACAGACGTGTACTCTCTAGCCATGTGCCGGAGCGAGCAGAAATGCCCTGCTGACATGTGCGACCATCTCTAAGCGTTCTTGGTGGGCTGTTGGAGACATAGCAGGTCTTGACACTTTGTTTGGTGCGCAGTCCGACGATGCGTAAGATTCGTCTTTCCTGCGATGACTGCACACGGGGTTATTCTCCTGCGGTGCAGGAGGTCCATTTTCCACGTGCGGAGTTGGATCTGAAAATGACAGTGGTTTACCTCGCGACTTAAAAATGTGGTGCTTCGTGTGGTTACATTCTACTAAATTTGACCTATTGTTGTCCGTGGGTAAATTAACACACAGGTGCCCATGTGGCGATAGACTCGGTGGATTGCTCTAGCTTGGCCACAGTTTCTGTGTCGCCTGTGCCTTGAACGTGGTGATCGGTGGTCGATGCTTGTGGATTCAGTGGGAAGATGCGTCGATTGATGATGTAACGGACTCACACTACAATTAGCCCATCGGTTATATAGCAAGTGGGTGTGACAATTCACGAACGCTACAGTGTGCACACATGTAGATGTGCACATATGTAGGTGTGTAGATATGTAGGTGTGTAGATATGTACGTATGAGTATATATATGTGGACATTTTAATTTACACTTATGTATGTATTTATAGGTTTATATATGTATATCCCTTCTGCGGGCATCCTCACCACTATATATCCACACTTAATATAATTATACTACTACTACATCAACCTTTTTTATCTATAATTATTTAATCAATTATCTACCTTTCTATTGTTCTTCTGTTCCTGAGCCTACCACACATTCAACACATAATTGACTGCGAGAGCTAGAGGGCACAGGTGTGTGAGGGATCTACAAGGTGACACACAAATCAGTGAATCGCTTTCAAGTTGGAGTACATGGATGCGATGGAAAAATATGAGAGCAGGCAAAACCTGATACACCAAGACCAGACAGAAGGAAGTCAACACAGATGGGCCTCACAACAGAAGGAAGACACTTTTCAATTAATTTATATTGTACTCTTAATCCTTATGTATCAAGTATATTGTTTGTTATATTTCCCAATCATTCCATCTCATTCATTCTCGTTGTACACCTCACTACACTGCTATCTTCACAATTGTGTATAAAATGTATGATGGGGTTTTATTTTATTTTTTTAAATTGAAAGAAAAAAAAAAGAAAAAAAAAAGAAGAGGGGAAGAAAAGAAAAAAAAGAAAGAAATCAGGAAACAAAAAAAAAGAGATCCGAATCAAGTATGACAGAAAATAAATATACTCAATCCCAAAATGGTCCCAGGAAAACTATTGTGCATATTTATGCAAATACTTACGGCGGACAACTAGGAACATCAAAAGCGAGGAACAACGGGAGGAACATCACGGAAATACCAGGCTAGGTACAAACAGATACACACACGCATCCAAGCACTGGTTTAGGCGTCTTAATATCGCCCAAATTGACTACGGTCTGGGGTGGAATAGGCGCGCCTCCGCCAGTAGAAACTAGTGAGGCAAACACATAAAATAAAAAAATAAAAAAAATATTAGCAACTACACATTATTCTCTCTCTTCTCACCTCACTCTGTTTCATTTGACTCTGTCCTACAGTCACACTCTTGCACAACTTTCACACGCTCCCTCATGGTGAGGCCCTTCCATTGCACTTTGGTTGGGCTAGCTTCTGAGGGCGCACAAACCTAGCATAGGTACATACAGACGCACGCATACATCCAAGTACTGGTTTATGCGTCCTGATATCGCCCAATGGACTACGGTCTGTGGTGGAAAATGGCGCGCCTCTGCCAGTAGAAACTAGTGAGGCAAACATCTAAGCAAAAACAAACAAAAATTAGCAACTACAGGACCATCCAGTGACTAGTTCAGCTAACTGCTTGTCAAGTCCGTTCCATGATTTCGACGTCTTACTGTCAAGGTCCAAGGTTCAGCTCTTGTGTTTGCACGGCTTTGTAGGCACAATCGTCGCCTGGGGGTCGCGAGCGGTTCCTCCCCATATGTCTTGTATAAGGACGAAAACGAGCGTGAGAAATTTGGTCGAGTGGAGAATTAATACCTTTCGCCTTCAGTGTACAGATGCCAATGTACACGTCCATGTGGTTCTGGTGTAGGGTCATAGCTCACTCGTTCTAGGTTTGTTGCCTGGATAAAGAGTGGAGACGCCCTACTCAGAATCTCTCACGCATATAGTTTATGCGCAGATAACTCTTCTTTCCAAATTTGTTTGATTTCTATGGCTATGTCCCTTTCTACATTCAAAAATTTGTTTGTTTGAGTAAGTAAAAGGTTTTGTGTATATATAACTAACAGCATTGACTTTACAAGAACACAATTCAATAAATCTTAGAACATACTGAACGTAAAGGAATAGTTATTACATGAGATAAGCAGAAGAGAAAGTGTGAATCCCATACATTTATGTTAAGGAAAGCATTATAAGACCACAGTATATGTACACAAAGAGTCTAGGATGTAACGTTGTTAGAGTGACAAATTCTCTCGCTAAGGTCCAAGGTTTGATCTCCAGTTGCAACATGTTCAAGCCAAACCAGCTGTAAATGATTACATGATTTACTGTAAGGAAAAATAAGATATCGAGACAGTTCTCACAAAAGCTGAGGTTTTTGGTTTGATTAAAGATTTGCCTTTCTGTATTCTACTTTCGAAGACACGCCCGTTTCCACCCCAGACCGCAGTCATTTGGACGGTATCATGGAGTATCATGCCAGTACATGGATTCGTGTGTGTATCCAAACAATGAAGTCTCTAGTACCTTATCTCTTACGGTAATGACTGATATGGAAATAATTTACCTATCTGTGAAATGTAAGTCAAGACAGCGAGGAAGGAAACTGGCTAACCCCATCTCACTAAAGCTGAGATCTCTTGTAGTGAAGTTTCTACCACAACATCCCCGACTGCAGGGTTTGTATTATTTGATACCTCCATGAATATAAACAGCGAGTTGGCTGTGTTTGTATTCTGCCATTATTTCCTTGACATAATCAATAGTTTGTTGGGCGGATTGTCGATACGGTTGGCAGATTTTTAGATCGCGTTGTTCGCGACCATTACTCGATTGTGTGTTTTGTGTTGCCCCGTAGCTATATTAGTAGTGGGTTTCGAACATTGGAATGTACTGTTGACCACATAAAGGCATATTTTTCACGCATTAGTTGGTAGCATTGGTTTAATGATTGTAGAGAAAAACAAGGAGACTGAAGTAGAGAAATATAGTGAATGGAGAGAGAGAGAGAGAGAGAGAGAGAGGGAGGAAGAGGGAGAGAAATGTAGTGAATGGAAAGAGAGAGAGAGAGAGAGAGAGAGAGGGAGGGAGGGAGGGAGAGAAATGTAGTGAATGGAAGGAGAGAAAGAGAGAGAGGGAAAGAGAGAGAGAAATGTAGTGAATGGAAAGAGAGAGAGAGAGAGAGAGAGAGGGAGGGAGAGAAATGTAGTGAATAGAAGGAGAGAAAGAGAGAGAGGGAGAGAGAGAGAGAAATGTAGTGAATGGAAAGAGAGAGAGAGAGGGAAAGAGAGAAAAATGTAGTGAATGGAAAGAGAGAAAGCGAGAGAGAGAGAGAGGAAGAGAGAGAGAGGGAGAGAGGGAGAGAGAGAGAGAGGGAGAGAGAGAGAGGGAGAGAGGGAGAGAAATGTAGTGAATGGAAAGAGAGAGAGAGAGAGAGAGAGAGAGGGAGAGAAATGTAGTGAATGGAAAGAGAGAGAGGGAGAGAGAGGGAGAGGGAGAGAGAGAGAGAGGGAGAGACATGTAGTGAATGGAAAGAGAGAAAGAGAGAGAGAGAGAGAGAGAAGTAGAGAGCGGGAGAGTGAGGGAGAGAAATGTAGTGAATGGAAAGAGAGAGAGAGAGAGAGACAGAGGGAGAGAAATGTAGTGAATGGAAAAAGAGAGAGAGAGAGAGGGAGAGAAATGTAGTGAATGGAAAGAGAGAGAGAGAGAGGGAGAGAGAGAGGGAGAGAGAGGGAGAGAAATGTAGTGAATGGAAAGAGAGAGAGAGAGAGGGAGAGAGAGAGGGAGAGAGAGGGAGAGAGAGGGAGAGAAATGTAGTGAATGGAAAGAGACAGAGAGAGAGAGAGAGGGAGAGAGAGGGAGAAAAATGTAGTGAATGGAAAGAGAGAGAGATAGAGGGAGAGAGAGGGAGAGAAATTTAGTGAATGGAAAGAGAGAGAGAGAGAGAGAGAGAGAGGGAGAGAGAGGGAGAGAAATGTAGTGAATGGAAAGAGAGAGAGAGAGAGAGGGAGAGAGAGAGGGAGAGAAATGTAGTGAATGGAAAGAGAGAGAGAGAGAGAGAGAGAAAGAGGGAGAGAGAGAGGGAGAGAAATGTAGTGAATGGAAAGAGAGAGAGAGAGAGAGAGAGAGAAAAAGAGGGAGATAAAGGGAGAGAAATGTAGTGAATGAAAAGAGAGAGAGAGAGAGAGAGAAAAAAAGAGGAAGAGAAAGGGAGAGAAATGTAGTGAATGGAAAGAGAGAGAGAGACAGAGAGGGAGAGAGAGGGAGAGAAATGTAGTGAATGGAGAGAGAGAGAGAGAGAGAGAGGGAGAAAAATGTAGTGAATGGAGAGAGAGAGAGAGAGAGAGAGAGAGGGAGAGAGAGGGAGAGAAATGTAGTGAATGGAAAGAGAGAGAGAGAGAGAGAGAAAAAGAGGGAAAGAAAGGGAGAGAAATGTAGTGAATGAAAAGAGAGAGAGAGAGAGAGAGAGACAGAGAGGGAGAGAAATGTATTGAATAGAGAGAGAGAGAGGGGGAGAGAAAGAGGGAGAGAATTGTATATTGTTATGTATTATATATATGTATGTTATGTATACCTTTAATAGGTGCAGGTGTTAAAGAAGATGTCAGGTAAATTATAATGGAGAGAAAAGGCAAAGATAATCCAATAGCACTCACGGCTGTCGTGAATGGAGTGTTAGAGACGTCACTATACTAGGTCTCAGCTTTTTATGAGGTGGGGTGGCCAACTCCCGTCCTCGCAACATTTCCTTCCATGACACTTAGCGCGGCACAGGTACAGTTATTAATGGGGATATCATTTGACAGAGATGAAAGCAAGTGCGCAAGATCAGGCTGGTGAATAAGTCTGTGCAGCTACCACTGTGGACATAACATGATATGTGTTAGAATCAGTGTGTGACTTGATCCATGCCGAGATATAATTTCTTGTAATCTTTGCTCCTGTATAGTTTATAGCAATGAAAGAGTCCATATCCTAGCTTCAGAAGCCACTGTGGCAGGAACATTTTGGAGGAACGGGGAGTTGGGATATTGAATATATTTGGGTGCGGGAAAGTGGTATAGAATTATAAAGGCTCACTCCGCTACTTCCCTGAGGCTCTACCCATTCAGTATCTCTGTGTCTCAGATACTGAGTGGTTCTTTTAGCTACATCAGCTGATTCTTAGCTAACTACGCTATGGGACCTAATTTTTCTAGCACAAAGTAATTGTTTTCGCACTTCTTATCAAATTTTGAGGTCCTTACATGCCGCTTAAAATATACAAGATCGCCACACTGAAAGGTCTGGGGTTTGGCGTCTCTATCGGCGTACCTTTTCCGTCTATCTGCGGCCCTCTTCCCGTTCCCATGCACCCTCACATAGACGCGATGCATTTCCTGTAGCAACGTCAGGTGATACAATAGGTTATCTAGTTGAAGTACCGACTCTCGACCATATAACAGCTGGTAAGGAGGTAACAGTAGGTTATCTAGTTGAAGTACCGGCTCTCCACCATATAACAGCTGGTAAGGAGGTAACAGTAGGTTATCTAGTGGAAGTACCGACTATCGACCATATAACAGCTGGTAAGGAGGTAACAGTAGGTTATCTAGTTGAAGTACCGGCTCTCCACCATATAACAGCTGGTAAGGAGGTAACAGAAGGTTATCTAGTTGAAGTACCGGCTCTCCACCATATAACAGCTGGTAAGGATAATATTTGGTGCTTTCATTCACATTCATCCTAATGGACGAGATCGCCTGGTTTAAGAACAAATCCCAATCTTGGGTATTATTTTCCAACAGTTTGACCAGTATGTCCTTTATCGTCCTATGTTGTCTCTCATTTCTCCTGTTACTGCGGGGCCAGTATGTCCTTTATCGTACTATGTTGTCTCTCATTTCTCCTGTTACTGCGGGGCCAGTATGTCCTTTATCGTACTATGTTGTCTCTCATTTCTCCCGTTACTGCGGGGCCAGTATGTCCTTTATCGTACTATGTTGTCTCTCATCTCTCCCGTTACTGCGGGGCCAGTATGTCCTTTATCGTACTATGTTGTCTCTCATTTCTCCCGTTACTGCGGGGCCAGTATGTCCTTTATCGTACTATGTTGTCTCTCATTTCTCCCGTTACTGCGGGGCCAGTATGTCCTTTATCGTACTATGTTGTCTCTCATTTCTCCCGTTACTTCGTGGCTAGTAGAATGAAGTGGTGACGTGCTTGATATTCAAGCTGGTCATGACCTGACTGAACCTCTTACTGGTGAACTCCTTACCGTTGTCTGTGAGGACAACTTGAGGTCACCCAAAACGAGGGATAAAATCTTCTAAAAATATTATAATCACAGTTTCAAGCTACCGCTTCAGACCAAGCGCTGAAACTATCCGTCATCTGCAGTATGTACCTGTTACCAGATAACGTGGTAGTATGAGGGCCTGATATGTCGATACTTATTTTCTGCATAGGATAATGTTGAATATCCATCTCTTGGAGTGGACATTTAATCGCCTTCATGTTCCTAAGTTTGCATGGCTCGCATCTCGTCACGTATTCGAAGACCTCTTCGTAAAGTCCCAGCCAGCAGTACTTTATCCTAATCAAGTCAGTGGTCTTATCGTACCCCATATGTCCGTTTCCATCGCGATATTGATGAATGACTTTCTGTCGCAAATGGACCGGCACATACTTCATGTCCCTAATCTGGTCCTCGCGACCCCCAATATAGTACAGTTGGTCATCTTCTACAGATACTAAGAAACTTTTTAAACTTACCTCACTCTTGTTAGCCTTAATATCCTCCTTGATTTTCCTATGTTCCTCCTCTTTTTCTAGTTCCACCCGCATATCAAAAAGCACCTTTCATTTTCTGAACCATCGTCGTCATCGTTTGACTGCGCAGCCTGAATACCGCCGCCTTCCACACGGTTCGCCCCCTTCCACACGGTTCGCCCCCTTTTATACGGTTCGGCCCCTTCCACACAGTTCACCCCCTTCCACACGGTTCGGCCCCTTCCACACGGTTCGCCCCCTTTCCCGACGGTTCGGCCCCTTCCTCACGGTTCGCCCTCTTCCACACAGTTCACCTACTTCCACACGGTTCACCCCCCTTCCACACGGTTCACCCCTCTTCCACACAGTTCGCCCCCTTTCCCCACGGTTCGGCCCCTTCCACACGGTCCGAGTTGATGATGTTGACCTGAAAGATTCGCTTTCTTGTACACTAATCTACATTTTTTTCTGTTCTTCTTATATAAGTTTTTGATGGAAACCTGAGCTCCAGAATCTACTAGCCCACGTATTCTTACATTCCCTAATTCCAATGTGCAGGAGTTAGGGTCCCAAATTATATTGATGGTGAATTACGGGGACTGTTCAAAAGGTCGCCTCACGCCTGTCCCTCTTGGAGAGCGCCTTAATCTTTTCCCGACTGGTTATATCCGCCATTGTTGGCTCTCCCATTTGGTTCCCCCTATCATAGTAGGCTGCCGTTCTGTCTGCCTGTCTCGTCTGCTCCATACTGGCGTGTCCAGGCTCTCTACACCAGCTGGCGATATGACCTTCCCGACTACACCTATAACAGATAACCGGTCGCTGTACCTCTAGAACGGGCTTAGCTCTGCCGTTCTCTCCGTTCTCCAAGTAGGTCTGACGTAATTAATGTCCATCTCTTCCTCCCTTCTCCTTTCTCTCTCTCGTCGATCGATAGCTGGCTGTCTGTGGGTGCCTGTGCTAGTGGGTCTGCCTAGTCTGAGGTCGAATCTTCTACGTAAGTTCTCATCTGCTACCGCTGATTGGATGGCCTCGTTTAAGGTTTTAGGTGCTTCTCTCATTAATGTTAGTCGTAGTGCGTCTGAGCACATGGCGTCTTCAAAAATGGTTATCAAGTGGCTGCTTATCCCAACTGACTCCATGTCTTGGTCTATGAACACCTCTTCCGCTAGGTTTAACCGGCCGTTCGCTAAAGAGTTGGACGCTCTCTTGTCTGTCTTGCTTTAGCTTCCTCAATGCAGACAAAGCCTTTTGCGGATCCGTGATCTTCACATACCTCCGCGTTAAATCCTTTTTTCTGTTCTTCCTATGTCTGTCCTGGTGACTGCTGGAATCTTCTTCTCATATGGTCTTGGACAAATCTTGCGCTTGTTTGGAAGGCAATTTTCCCCTTATCTTCATCTCTAACGTTATTCAGATAGGCAAACCTGTCCATCCATTTCTTAAACAGTTTCGGGTTCCCGTCGAATGGAGCTATCGTGGCTTTTAAATTGTAATGCGACGTGGCTAACGATAGTCTATTCAGCGTGTCTGCTAGCTCTGTCAGCTGTTCGTTGGCTATTTATTCAAAACCCCGTGACTGGTAACGCGCTTCTACAGGTACAAACAAATGTACTACTCAGTGGTACAGCAAAACAAAATGTCAGTCTGTCAGTAGTGCAGCAATGGGTAAATAAAAGTACCACTCAGTCGCACAACAATACAAAATGTCAGTCTGTCAGTAGTACAACAATGGGTAAATAAAAGTACCACTCAGTCACACAATACAAAATGTCAGTCTGTCAGTAGTACAACAATAGGGAAATAAATGTCAACACTTACCGGTTAGATGATTAGAACAGCTAACTATGGTAACTAACACTCTATTCTAACCACTAGTTACTCCCCTTCTCTTAGCTACACACATAACTATATAAATATAAACTACCGCGACAACCCGTGGTCAACAGGAACCAAATGAAGATGTGTAGCAGAGTTTAGGTTTTCACTGGGGTTTTTCTATATATAATGTTTCCACGTGCTTCCACATCATTAACGACCACACACAGCAAATAACATATCAAACGGCAGGTAATAGATTTATTACGTGAATATCAAGAAAACCGACATTTAGCTAACAGAACAGCAAAATCAATATTATTAATGAACATGCACAATATTTATATCTTCGCGGAGGTTGTAAGAACAAGCTATTGAATATTGCCACCAACTAATCCAACCCAGTTCTAACCGCTCACACCCCACCCTTATCTGCACCCTCAATACACTCTCAGAAACTCGTCTTCACGACCGTATTCTGTGCATTCACTCACACTCCGATCCCCTCAGGCGGGTTATCTTGACATTATACATTCAATCTATTCAACGTATACTCACATGTGATCACACACTCAATCGATCTGTGTATACACACACTCCGGAACATGCATCGTTCCCTCGGTGTCCTTCAGACACCACACACACATCCAGATATCGTCCTTAGGCGATCTGGATACTCGTGTAACCATTTAGAACATAATCGTTCACAAGGTGCCATGCACGTACAACACACATTCAGATCTCTTCTATTACAGAGAATATACCAAGAAGAGTCCATAGCTCAATGTTTGCAGACGATCTGGCTATGTGGACCTCTGAAAAGAATCTCACCATAGCAAGAAATCGGATGCAGACGGCCCTAACATCGCTGGAAGAGTGGGCGAACTCATGGCTGGTCAAAATAAACGAGGAGAAAACCACATGCACAATATTCTCGCTTTCATTAAAACCCCAAAGTACCAAATTAAGTCTAAATGGCAAATTCCTGCAGCCAAACGACAACCCAACCTATCTGGGAGTCACATTTGATCGGCGCATGACATGGAAAAGTCAGATTGAGAGAAACCGAATGAAAGCCAGAGAAAGAATGGCAATCATGAGGAAACTTGCTGGCACAAGCTGGGGAGCAGACGAAGGCATACTAAAGAAACTGTATACTGGAAGAGTGAGACCAGTTCTCGAGTATGGCATTGCGGCATGGACAACAGCAGCAAAGGCGAACTTCGATAAAGTTAACAAACTTCAAAACCAAGCCATGAGAATTATAACAGGTGGCATGAAGTCAACGCCAATTGTAGAACTTGAAAAGATTACAAAACTGCAATCCATGACCGATAGAAGAGACTGCAGAGCCCAGCTGCAGTCAGAGAAACTCCGAAGACTGACCGACCATCCAATGCACCAGAGACTAAACAATTTGGGAAATGGGAAACTAAAGCGGAGAAACTTTGCAGAAATAGCCAAAGCAAAGATGCACGAAGATCCCATAAACGCACTAACAACACCAAAACCCATCACTACTGTACGAACACCTACTTGGAGGCAGGATCTTCCCAGAGGTGGTAGAAAATATACCAGGTATTGCAAACAAAAACTGCCAGACTGGAAAAGAAAGGAGAGCTTCATAACGAAAAGCTACCCAAGCATGGACTGGACCCATGCATACACCGACGGTTCTGTAACAAACACAACACAGAACGGAGGGGCAGGAGCATGCCTGAACCTACCAAATGGCAGAAAAATAACACTGTCATTCGCTACTGGTAAGTACACAAGCAATTTCAGAGCGGAGGCAGAGGCACTGAGGGCGGCAGTGGAAGAAATGGTGACACACAGTGAAAATGAGAGCCATATAGTCCTGCTGACAGATGCTCTCGCCGTAGTCACAGCGCTAAAAAGCCAGAAAAACACTGAGCTTAATGACTTAAGAGCAGCACTCTGCAAACTGTGCCAGCAGTCCGCACCAAAAAGGGTAGTGGTACAGTGGGTCCCATCACACTACAACATCCAAGGCAACGAGGAGGCAGACAGACTGGCAAAAGAAGGGGCAAGACTACCACAAACAGATACCAGTATGACGTACGAAGAGTCAAAACGGCTTATCAAAGCCAGATACATGACCAAATGGGAAACCGAACATACTGGTTACACCAAAAACGATGCCTATTACCAGTTGAACCGAAGAGAGCAGGTCGTTGTCTTCAGACTTCGCACTGGCCACAATAGACTGAGGTACCACCTATTCAACATTTGAAGATAGGGTGTACCGACGAATGCCCATGCGGTACTGGTAAAATGACCGCTGAACATCTGCTGCAGAACTGCCCGACATACGAGGATCAGAGAGAGCAGATGTGGCCATTAACAGTGGAACTGCAAGACAAGCTCTATGGCAGTGGCGACAGCCTCAGGATAACCGCCGCTTTTTTCGAAAAAATAATGGTTACTGTCTGACTGCGTACGCAGAAGAAGAAGAAGAAGAAGAAGAAGAAGAAGAAGATCTCTTCTAGACGCAGGGCGCCCAACACACACCTTATAGAGCGAATGGTCAATGCGTGTGCTGGTTCAGCCACCCTGAAATTCATTTTATCTTTCTAACATTCTTAAAACTGCCTATCAATCGCTCTTCTATAAAGTCAGCTAGCTAAACAGACTCCTAGCTAAATGTATGTCTCTCTCTCTCCGTGGCCAATCCGATTAAGTTACTGTGTCTAGTATTATATAGTCTCAAGCAGTATCAGAGCTGTCCAATGGCCCTCTGTGGGATATCTGCTCCAGCCATCCTCTAGTTTGGATCTACCCCCATTGTTGTTATTGGAACGAATTACTCTGAATTCCTGTCACTCAGAATGTCGCATCAAGCTCTGCTGCCCTCTGTCACTAACACCACACTACCCAAATCGGAACTCCAGAGTGGTCAGCTCCTAGCCCCTACCTGTACTAGACACATTCTTTCCCTCAACCTCCTCCTCCCCCCCCCCCCGTTTTCCTTTGTTGACTTAGTGTCGGGACGGAGAGTGACCTTGGCACACATTCAGGTACATTTCTACTCAGAGTCGTCGACCACATCACCCATGTCCTAAACGCTCATGCTCCAGATGGAACTGTTACATTTGCCTGACCCTGATTAATATGTCTGATTAGTATATTTTGCCTGACCCTAACATGTCTGACCAGTATATTTTATCTGACCCTGACTAACATGTCTGACCAGTATATCTTGTCTGACCCTGACTAACATGTATGACCAGTATATCTTGTCTGACTCTGACTAACATGTCTGATCAGAATGTTTTGTCTGACCCTGACTAACATGTCTGACCAGTATATCTTGTCTGACCCTGACTAACATGTCTGACCAGTATATCTTGCCTGACCCTAACATGTCTGACCAGTATATTTTATCTGACCCTGACTAACATGTCTGACCAGTATATCTTGTCTGACCCTGACTAACATGTATGACCAGTATATCTTGTCTGACTCTGACTAACATGTCTGATCAGAATGTTTTGTCTGACCCTGACTAACATGTCTGACCAGTATATCTTGTCTGACCCTGACTAACATGTCTGACCAGAATATTTTGTCTGACCCTGACTAACATGTTTGGCCAGTATATCTTGTCTGACCCTGACTAACATGTCTGACCAGAATATTTTGTTTCACCCTGACTAACATGTCTGACCAGTATATCTTGTCTGACCCTGACTAACATGTCTGACCAGAATATTTTGTCTGACCCTGACTAACATGTCTGACCAGTATATCTTGTCTGACCCTGACTAACATGTCTGACCAGAATATTTTGTCTGACCCTGACTAACATGTCTGACCAGTATATCTTGTCTGACCCTGACTAACATGTCTGACCAGAATATTTTGTCTGACCCTGACTAACATGTCTGACCAGAATGTTTTGTCTGACCCTGACTAACATGTCTGACCAGAATATTTTGTCTGACCCTGACTAACATGTCTGACCAGAATGTTTACGAAAATATTTTTTTTTAAATTAATGCTTTATTTTGATGTTGTTATTGGTTGATCAGTACAAATGAAATCGGTACAGAGAAATGTGACAATTGCCTAGAAAGACGTCGTTTTTATACTGGGGAATTATATATAATTGGGAAAAGTGTTAAACTTTATCAAACGCTCTAACGGGATCAAGATGCTGAGCAGCGCATGAGCTGTAGCGGTCAGCGACCTATCCTGCTAGCGTCAGGGCCAGCGAATCAGAGCATGCCTGAACCTGATTAACATGTCTGATCAGTATATTATGCATAACTAGTTGTTAGTCTTCCTTCCCTTAGGAGAGAGATAGATTCGATTATTTCAGAATGAACCAAGACGAAGAAGCAGAAAAAGATGAAGAAAAAGACGAGGACGAAAACAAAAGAAGAAGAATTTGACGGAAAAGAATAAGAAGAATACGATGAAAGAGAAGAAGAATAAGATGAAAGAAAAGCTGAAGAAGAAGAAGAAGAAGAAGAAGAAGAAGAAGAAGAAGAAGAAGGAGAAGAAAATGGCGTGGGAAGAAAATACCCAGGTATCACAGCTCAAAACTGGATCCATCACAACATACAATCCGCTCTTTTCGTGGTTTGCATCTATGCTTCCGGCTTGTCCCCAATGATTAATTGCGTGGATTAGACGTTTATCGATAGAACTTGTCGGTACTGCTCGTTCGTCTTGCCGTGTTGCTGTCAGAAAGGCTCATCATATTAGACTGGATATTCAATAAATGAATTGTCTCGCTGCCCAGATTAGGAACGCTACAAGCCATACATCAGTTCCCATAGTTTTAGCTTGACACCCATCTGTCTTGCGCTTTACACTAGCCTGACATTCATTATTCTCTGATCTTCCATATGTCCATGCCTCGTTTATTTAATTCTCTTCCACCACAGTCCTATCCTTTCAGTCATTACTCTCCTCTACACATCCCTACTACTTTTATCTATCACTTTCAGTCCTCTCCCTTCCATTACTCTCCTTTACACATCCCTACTCGCCTATCACAGTACACTCTCCTATTCTAGTACTCTGTCTTATCCAAATACACTCTCTTCTATCCCAATACTCTCCTATCCCAGTACTCTCTTATATCGCATTAAAATAAGGCGAGGCTTATGATGCCTTCTCATTGTTCTCCTATCTGGACCACTATTTAGCCACGCTTGGCTTATCAGGCATATTCCGCCACTTTTTGTTTGACCGCTCCTATTTCAGTTTCTATCGAGTACTTGGCACAACCGGTCGCTTAGACAGAAAGCGTCTCCTACCTGTAACACATGAGTTGACCCATTTTTTCTAATATGTTGATTTGTTAGTTCAGTGTTGTTGTCCCTGATGAAGGCCTATTGGTCGTAACGTAGGTTTTGTTTGTGTTCTCGTCTCGGTGCGGTATCTTACCATACCCATTTTTAAATTTTGATTAAGCTCAACCTTAATCAACTTTTACTAGTTTTTTTTCATGTTTTTTTCTCTTATATCGCAGTACATTCTCTTCTACCCCAGTACTCTCCTATCCCTGTTCTCTCTCATATCCCAGTACACTCTCTCTCTTCTATCTCAGTACTCTACTATCCCAGTACTCTCTTCTATCCCAATGTATATTTTCTCTCCTATCCCAGTACTCTCTCTCTCTTACACCGGAACACACTCTCTACTATCCCAGTACTCTCCTATCCCAGTACTCTCTCTTATCCCAGTAAACGTTATATTTTATCACAGTACACTGTCTTATACCAGTACAGTCTCTCTTCTATCCCAGTTCTCTCCTACTCCAGTACTCTCCTATTCCAGTACTCTCCTATCCCAGTACTCTCTCTTATCCCAGTACACTCACTCTTCTATCCATTTACTCTCATATCCCAGTACATTCTCCTGTCCCAGTACTCTGTCATAATATTACTCTCATTTCCCAGTGATCTCTGCTGTCCCAATACACTCTCTCTTCTGTCCCAGTACTCTCCTATCCCAGTACTCTGTGCTATAGAAGTACACTCTCTCCTGTCCCAGCACTCTCTCCTATCCCAGCACTCTCGCATATCCCAGTACACTCTCTCTTCTATCCCAGTACACTCTCTCTTCTATCCAGTATACTCTATAGCTCATATCCCAGTACACTCTCTCTTCTATTCCAGTACTCTCCTATCCGAGTACTCTCTCCTATCCCAGTACACTCTCTCTTCTATCCCAGTACATTATCTCTTCTATCCCAGTACTCTCCTATCCGAGTACTCTCTCATATCCCAGTACACTCTCTCTTCTTTCCCTGTACTCTGATATCCCATTACACACTCACTATCTCTCCTTTCCCAGCACACACAATCTCTCTCTCCTATCCCAGTACACTCTTCTATCCTAGCACTCTCCTATCCCAGCACTCTTCTATCCTAGCACTCTCCTATCCCAGCACTCTTCTATCCCAGTACACTCTCCTATCCAGTACTCTCTTCTATCCCAGTACTGTCTTCTATCTCAGTACACGCTCTCTCTCTCTCTCTCTCTCTCTCTCTTCTGTCCCTGTACCCTCCTATCCCAGTACTCTCTTATATCCCAGTACTCTCCTATCCCAGTACTCTTTCCAATATGTATTGAAAGACTGAATGTATATTTATTCTACCTTTATTAATGGACAGAAGCTGATTTTGAGTTTCTCTTATTTGTTATTAATCGACACGCGTTTAGACTCCTTATTGCGTGTGTACAATTTATCATTTGAGGTAAACGTTATCCCATTTCATGTTTTTATGGAAGCATTTGTTAAAGTTTATAAATTTTTCCCATTTCTGTCATGCCCCAGAGAAAATACGACGACCTTTATAAGTAATTGTGACATTTCTCTGTTGTTGTTATATTAAAATAATTTATACTGATTAAACAACATAAGGATCAAAAAAGACATTCAATCATTTACAAAGCTCATTTTTTTGCGCTAGCCCGCGAACAAGATTCAAATGTACGATGTGCCTTCATTCTGAAAAGTTTGGAGGTCACAGTAGATCAGTGTTGTTAAACATTTTTATACCTGACATCCACTCCTACAACTTTCGTGATGATAAATTGTCCTTAACGCTCACTAAAGTATAAATTGAAGAAATTGTCCCATACATAAAACAATAAAAATCAATTCTTGTGTCGCGGGTTACAGTTTAACAGCGATATTTGCACCTTTCGGTTCCACATATCTTTCAGCATACATTTTTGTGTACCGCGTTGTCTTCTTTCATCGATCTCTTCCTCTTAGCCAGTCTGCTCTGTTGCAGCCTGTTATCCAGGATGACCTCGTGGAGGTGTAGAAGGGTCTTCGCAGCTCTGGTTCGCTGGCCCTGACGCTAGCAGTCAGCTAAATCAGAATGTTAGCTGCCAATAGGGATTGACAGAAGAAGAGAGAAGAATGAACCTTCAGCGAGAGAGAGATATATGTCTGTGTAAACAGGATCATTCCAACCAAAGGTGTGTAAGGGGAGAGCGAAGATTGCTACAAACGATGCATGAGGACAGAATGGAGACAACAGCACAAAGAATACAACCAGAAAAATGACAGCATAGACAAATTTGGCAGAGATGGGCAGACAAAGATCTTCAGACTTAGAATGGGTCTCAGAGATACTGCCACATGTGATTGTGGAACACCCAAGCAAACACTAGAACATATATGCCCTACTTATGCAGACCAAAGAGAGGTAGTCTCGCCTGGGGGAGCGAACATGCTCGAAAAGCGAAGACCTGAAACGCACAGTGTCCTTCGTCAACTTCACCGGACTAGAAGCATAGCATCAGTTGATCGATGAAGAAGAAGAAGCAGCCCTCATAGAAGCTCCATACCCATCTGTCTAGATGGACCCGTCATGCTGACAAAGGTCGTGTTCAGAGACCACATTAACACTATTCCAAGAACGTCTCGATCTTGAAGTTTCGAAGAGATAGTCGACAATTCCGTCGTCGTTCATTGTGTCTGTGTGTTTTGGATGTCTTTGATACAGTATACATACAGCTTCCTGTATGGAAGCGAGACTTGGAGCACTTACACTAAACAGAAACGGCTGCTCAACACCTTTCACGTGAGATGTCTACGGCGCAAATTGGGGATTGGGGGGCAAGAGAGTGTCACATAATACGGTCTTACAGAGAGCAAACACTCACAGCATGTACTCGTATGTGCTACGGTAGTTGGGGCATGTTTATCGCATGGAAGACGAGAGACTGCCAAAGGATATCCTTTATGGACAGCTAGCCATTGGAGTTAGAAGAATCGGCCGTCCATGCAAGAGGGACATGAAGTGTGCGACATCACATCCGAGGGCTGGGAAGAAATTGCTCCGGATCGAGATATCTGGAGACAGTCAGTTGGAGGGGGCATAGTGGCTGCTGACGCTCGTAGAGGTCGTCTGGCTGCAAAGAAAAGAGAAAGACTGAAGAGGTCAAAGAACAGCCCGGCAATCCAGCCTCCTCAGTATGGTTGTACGATCTGTGGCAGGGACTGTCACTCTCGGGTCGGCCTTTACAGCTAAATTAGACACTGTAGAAATACAGGAGAGAGAGAGAGCTGGACAAAACTTACAGAGCGCCACGCGTATGGTCTATAGAGACTGAGACGCCTATGATGATGCTGATGAAAACAGCATGGACGTGTTCTGCTATCGCCCACCTGAAAGCTAAAATCGCCAACTAGCGGTCAGTAGCGCCAAGGTTGAAGATCACTGGTAATTGATCCATCTTTCTGATCATGTAAAATTGTTCTTGTGAAACCGCCACTGGAATCGCGTATATACAGGCTTCCTGTAAAGAGGCCAGCTGTAGTGGTTGTTGTTGTTGATGCTGTTATTGTTCTTGTTGTTGGTTAATGCCCACAAAGAGTAAGATTATTCTTTTGTGCGCCATGAAAAGGGTGTTAATTGGCTGGTTGCAGTAGTTTTCCACACACCCCGAGTGTGCTAATGAAGGTGGTCATCGGTCATCCAGATGGTTGCGCTAGACTTTGCTGTATCTGCGTTTAGCTCACTTCTACATGGATCACATCGTCCCCTCCTCGCCCTGTTTCACTTGACCTTGGCTCATTTTCTGATCAGCATGTTTCAACTGACCTTGACTAACATAATATGATCAGTGTGTTTCACCTGACCCTGACTAACAAGTCTGATCAGCATGTTTCACCTAACCCTGACTAACATAATTTGATCTGTATGTTTCACCTGAACCTGACTAACATAATATGATCAGTGTGTTTCACCTGACTCTGACTAACATAGTCTGATCAGCATGTTTCACCTGACCCTGACTAACATAATATGATCAGTGTGTTTCACCTGACCCTGACTAACATAATATGATCAGCATGTTTCACCTGACCCTGACTAACAAGTCTGATCAGCATGTTTACCTGACCCTGACTAACATAATATGATCAACACGTTTCACCTGACCCTGACTAACATAATATGATCAGCACGTTTCACCTGACCATGACTAACATAATATGATCAGTGTGTTTCACCTGACCCTGATTAACAAGTCTGATCAGCATGTTTCACCTGACCCTGACTAAAATAATATGATCAGTGTGTTTCAGCTGACCCTGACTAACATAGTCTGATCAGCATGTTTCACCTGACCCTGACTAACATAATTTGATCTGTATGTTTCACCTGAACCTGACTAACATAATATGATCAGTGTGTTTCACCTGACCCTGACTAACATAGTCTGATCAGCATGTTTCACCTGACCCTGACTAACATAATATGATCAGTGTGTTTCACCTGACCCTGACTAACATAATATGATCAGCATGTTTCACCTGACCCTGACTAACAAGTCTGATCAGCATGTTTACCTGACCCTGACTAACATAATATGATCAGCACGTTTCACCTGACCCTGACTAACATAATATGATCAGCACGTTTCACCTGACCATGACTAACATAATATGATCAGTGTGTTTCACCTGACCAAATGTAACCTCCTCTCCCCACTATAAAGATGATAAAACCCATGTCCTGTGCCCTGAGATTGATCTCACTAGCGATGTGGTACTGGATTGAAGGTTCCCTAGTCGGTACAACTTTCTTCTTCTTTTCTTCTTTTGCGTTCGGTCTCAATCCCCCGGTTCCCACCCCCCCCCCCCCAAGGGCTTTGCAAGCAGTAGGATAGAGTCATTCGAACAAAATGCGTTGTGTCGCTAGCTTACAGCTTGATTGCGATATTTGCACCTTTCAGTCCAACACATCCGTCTTCGGCAGAACAAGTTTATAATAATCGCGACACAACGTCAACGGATCAATGGGACACAAACACCATGATATACAAGCACTGGCAGTGGGGTGAACAGTTCTACTGTAGCAGGCTACAATCATTTATAGATTAAAGTGTGTCTTCTTCTTCTGCTTCTTCTTCTACCTTTTCTTGTTCTTCTTCTTCTTGTTCTTCTTCTTCTTCTTCTTCCTCTGCTTCATCTTCCTCTTCTTCTTCCTCTTCTTCTTCTTCTTCTTCTTCTTCTTCTTCTTCTTCTTCTGCTTCTTCTTCTTCTTCTTCTGCTTCTTCTTCTTCCTCTGCTTATTCTTCTTCCTTTTCTTCATCTTCGTCTTCTTCTAATTTATTCTTCTTCTTCTTATTTTTCTTCTTTTTCTTCTTCTTTTTCTTATTCTTCTTCTTCTGCATCTTCTTCTTCTTCTTCTTCTTCTTCTTCTTCTTCTTCTGGTTGTTCTTCTGCATCTTTTTCTTCTTCTTCTGCTTCTTCTTCTTCCTTTTCTTCATCTTTCTCTTCTTCTACTACTTCTTCTTCCTCTTTCATCTTCGTCTACTTTCTCTTGTTCTTCTTCTTCTTCTTCTTCTTCTCCTTCTCCTTCTTCTTCTTCTTCTTCTTCTTCTTCTTCTTCTTCTTCTCCTTCTCCTTCTTCTTCTTCTTCTTCTTCTTCTTCTTCTTCTTCTTCTTCTCCTTCTTCTTCTTCTTCTCCTTCTTCTTCTTCTTCTTCTTCTTCTTCTTCTTCTTCATCTTCTGCTTCTTCTTCTGCTTCTTCTTCTTCCTTTTCTTCATCTTTCTCTTCTTCTACTACTTCTTCTTCCTCTTTCATCTTCGTCTACTTTCTCTTGTTCTTCTTCTTCTTCTTCTTCTTCTTCTTCTTCTTCTTCTTCTCCTTCTCCTTCTTCTTCTTCTTCTTCTTCTTCTTCTTCTTCTCCTTCTCCTTCTTCTTCTTCTCCTTCTTCTTCTTCTTCTCCTTCTTCTTCTTCTTCTTCTTCTTCTTCTTCTTCTTCTTCTTCTTCTTTTTCTTCTTCTTCTTCTTCTTCTCCTTCTACTTCTTCTTCTTCTTCTGCTTCTGTTTTATGTCATTTTGTTGTTCTCTTGTTCTTGTGTTCTTGCCCTTCTTCTCCATCTTCTTATTATTTTGAGGAAATAGTTTTTAGTCCGAGTGGTGAACGATTGGCACTCACTTGTGGCACTGCCATAAGAAATAGTGGAGGCAGGGTAAGTTAATGCATTCAAGAATAGATTGGATCCACAAAACTACAAATTTAAATAAAAATCTGCAATACGAGCCTCATAGACTATGTGGCACGGTCTTCCCGCAAGAGAACGAATGACTAAATGTACGCTCACACACTCTCTCTCTGTCTCTCTCTATATATATATATCTTTCTAATGTAAATTGATTACATGTTCTGTGTCTTTCTTATTCTCTCTCTCTCTCTCTCTCTATAACATAATTGCATGTTGAGCTTTCTGTCTCTCTGTCTCTCCCGCTCTCTCTTTTATATACTTGAATTACGTACTCTCTCTCTCTCTCTTCCTTTCTCCCTCCCTCTCTTTACAACATAAATTGATTCTATATTCTATCTATCTTTACAACATAAATTGATTCTATATTCTATCTCTCTTTACAACATAAATTGATTCTATATTCTCTCTCTCTCTCTGTCTGTTTCTCTCTCTCTCTCTCTCTCTCTCTCTCTCTCTATGAAATAATTGAATTATGTGCTCTATTTTATATATCTCATTTAGTTGCATGATATGCTCTTCCCTACTTTCTCTTTCTCTCTCATATATTTAGATTCCATGCACCCCCTCCCGCCCCCCCTCCCCACCCCCTACATTCCCTCTATCATATACTTGAATTAGATGCTCTTCCTCTCCCTCTCTCTGTCTCTCTCTCTCTTAATCGTGTAATTGAATCCCAATCTCTTCCTACCATATAAATGGATCACGTGATCTCCCTATCATATAATTGGAACCTATGCCACTTCTATAAGAATAGGACCATTCACTGTATTTCCCTTGTTGACTCCTGCCTACTGCTACCAAACACTGACCCCTGTTGACTCCTGCCTACTGCCACCAAACACTGACCCCTGTTGACTCCTGCCTACTGCCACCAAACACTTACCCCTGTTGACTCCTGCCTACTGCCACCAAACACTGACCCCTGCCTACTGCCACCAAACACTGACCCCTGTTGACTCCTGCCTACTGCTACCAAACACTGACCCCTGTTGACTCCTGCCTACTGCCACCAAACACTGACCCCTGTTGACTCCTGCCTACTGCCACCAAACACTTACCCCTGTTGACTCCTGCCTACTGCCACCAAACACTGACCCCTGCCTACTGCCACCAAACACTGACCCCTGTTGACTCCTGCCTACTGCCACCAAACACTGACCCCTGTTGACTCCTGCCTACTGCCACCAAACACTTACCCCTGTTGACTCCTGCCTACTGCCACCAAACACCGACCCCTGTTGACTCCTGCCACCAAACACTGACCCCTGTTGACTCCTGCCTACTGCCACCAAACACTGACCCCTGTTGACTACTGCCACCAAACACTGACCCCTGTTGACTCCTGCCTACTGCCACCAAACACTGACCCCTGTTTACTCCTGCCACCAAACACTGACCCCTGTTGACTCCTGCCTACTGCCACCAAACACTGACCCCTGTTGACTCCTGCCACCAAACACTGACCCCTGTTGACTCCTGCCTACTGCCACCAAACACTGACCCCTGTTGACTCCTGCCACCAAACACTGACCCCTGTTGACTCCTGCCTACTGCCACCAAACACTAACCCCTGTTGACTCCTGCCTACTACCACCAAATACTGACCCCTGTTGACTCCTGCCTACTGCCACCAAACACTTACCCCAGTTGACTCCTGCCACCAAACACTGACCCCTGTTGACTCCTGCCTACTGCCACCAAACACTGACCCCAGTTGACTCCTGCCACCAAACACTGACCCCTGTTGACTCCTGCCTACTACCACCAAACACTTACCCCTGTTGACTCATGCCTACTACCACCAAACACTGACCCCTGTTGACTCATGCCTACTGCCACCAAACACTGACCCTTGTTGACTCCTGCCACCAAACACTTACCCCTGTTGACTCCTGCCTACTGCCACCAAACACTTACCCCTATTGACTCCTGCCTACTGCCACCAAACACTGACCCCTGTGGACTCCTGCCACCAAACACTTACCCCTGTTGACTCCTGCCTACTGCCACCAAACACTTACCCCTGTTGACTCCTGCCTACTGCCACCAAACACTGACCCCTGTTGACTCCTGCCACCAAACACTGACCCCTGTTGACTCCTGCCTTCTGCCACCAAACACTTACCCCTGTTGACTCCTGCCTACTGCCACCAAACACTGACCCCTGTTGACTCCTGCCACCAAACACTGACCCCTGTTGACTCCTGCCTACTGCCACCAAACACTGACACCTGTTGACTCCTGCCACCAAACACTTACCCTTGTTGACTCCTGCCACCAAACACTGACCCCTGTTGACTCCTGCCTACTGCCACCAAACACTGACCCCTGTTGACTCCTGCCACCAAACACTTACCCTTGTTGACTCCTGCCACCAAACACTTACCCTTGTTGACTCCTGCCACCAAACACTTACCCTTGTTGACTCCTGCCTACTGCCACCAAACACTGACTCCTGTTGACTCCTGCCACCAAACACTGACCCCTGTTGACTCCTGCTTACTGCCACCAAACACTGACCCCTGTTGACTCTTGCTACCAAACACTTACCCCTGTTGACTCCTGTCTACTGCCACCAAACACTGACCCCTGTTGACTCCTGCCACCAAACACTTACCCCTGTTGACTCCTGCCTACTACCACCAAACACTTACCCCTGTTTACTCCTGCCTACTGCCACCAAATACTTACCCCTGTTGACTCCTGCCTACTACTACCAAACACTTACCCTTGTTGACTCCTGCCACTGCCACCAAATACTTACCCCTGTTGACTCCTGCCTACTTCCACCAAACACTGACCCTTGTTGACTCCTGCCACCAAACACTTACCCTTGTTGACTCCTGCCTACTGCCACCAAACACTGACCCCTGTTGACTCCTGCCACCAAACACTGACCCCTGTTGACTCCTGCCTACTGCCACCAAACACTGACCCCTGTTGACTCCTGCCACCAAACACTTACCCCTGTTGACTCCTGCCTACTGCCACCAAACACTTACCCCTGTTGACTCCTGCCTACTGCCACCAAACACTGACCCCTGTTGACTCCTGCCACCAAACACTTACCCTTGTTGACTCCTGCCACCAAACACTTACCCTTGTTGACTCCTGCCACCAAACACTTACCCCTGTTGACTCCTGCCTACTGCCACCAAACACTGACCCCTGTTGACTCCTGCCTACTGCCACCAAACACTGACTCCTGTTGACTCCTGCCACCAAACACTGACCCCTGTTGACTCCTGCCTACTGCCACCAAACACTGACCCCTGTTGACTCCTGCCACCAAACACTTACCCCTGTTGACTCCTGCCTACTGCCACCAAACACTGACCCTTGTTGACTCCTGCCACCAAACACTTACCCTTGTTGACTCCTGCCTACTGCCACCAAACACTGACCCCTCTTGACTCCTGCCTACTGCCACCAAACACTGTCCCCTGTTGACTCCTGCCACCAAACACTGACCCCTGTTGACTCCTGCCTACTGCCACCAAACACTGACCCCTGTTGACTCCTGCCACCAAACACTTACCCCTGTTGACTCCTGCCTACTGCCACCAAACACTTACCCCTGTTGACTCCTGCCTACTGCCACCAAACACTGACCCATGTTGACTCCTGCCACCAAACACTGACCCCTGTTGACTCCTGCCTACTGCCACCAAACACTGAACCCTGTTGACTCCTGTCACCAAACACTTACCCCTGTTGACTCCTGCCTACTGCCACCAAACACTGACCCCTTTTGACTCCTGCCTACTGCCACCAAACACTTACCCCTGTTGACTCCTGCCACCAAACACTGACCCCTGTTGACTCCTGCCTACTACCACCAAACACTGACCCCTGTTGACTCCTGCCTACTACCACCAAACACTTACCCCTGTTGACTCCTGCCTACTGCCACCAAACACTTACCCCTGTTGACTCCTGCCTACTGCCACCAAACACTGACCCCTGTTGACTCCTGCCTACTGCCACCAAACACTTACCCTTGTTGATTCCTGCCTACTGCCACCAAACACTTACCATCTCGACAAGTTAATTGTGTATCCAATTAGCAAGGAGCTCCTATGTATCACCAACTACATGCACTTTAGTCACGATGACTGCTCGACAAGGTGACGTCCTTGTGTTTTGTATAAAGAAAATGAAGTGGGATAGGACACTTATTTGATGCTTGAGTGCCTGAATCCTAGTATTCAATCAGGAAAGGTTGCCACAGGAAATAGTGCAAGCAGGGTCAATTAAGGCATTCAAGAACACATTGGATGCGCATAGTTTTTAGATTTAGGAAATTTAAAATAAACTGGTTGTATACAGACTCTCTAGAGTCTTCTAAACCAGTATAAGGACGTTATGTTAAGTTATAACGAAGCATGTCCTAGATTGGAAACCAGAAAGGAAGATAACATTGAATAGATCAAATAATACATAACAAAGAACGGCGGAGTTACAGGTCAGAGTTTTTGGAGTCTCGTTGGTGGAAATCAAGAAGACTGCCCAAAAATGAATACTAAGTTATTCGTTTCCCCTGTCTTGGGCACCACTTAATTACTACCACTATCATGGACACTACGTCAGAGATCGTGTTTCCAATGTTCTACCACGTAGAATGATTTACTACCACTATCATGGGCACTACGTCAGAGATCGTGTTTCCAATGTTCTACCACGTAGAATGCATTGTCGTTCTCCCTCAACGTGTCATCCATGTTGGATGTTACCAGAAGGTTTAGGAAGATCATTAGATGGTATGAGTCCTGTGTTGAGAGTCCTTCAATGTAGATTGAAATCAGCAGCAGTTCTGTTTTATGATCCACGATGCTTCGATCGTGTAAGCATTGGCCGACCTAAAAGTCGTTTCAAGGCGACGTCTGATTTTTGTGTTAGTTACAATTTACTTTGATGCACATTTCGTATCCCCCTTACAACAAATAGATAAAGAACGTTTATTGCAGCCATGTGTTCCTGGAGAAACAAGAAAGAAAGAAAGATTTAGTCAAGAGAGATCATTTGTTCTGCTTCGAATTAGCTTCATGCCCCATTTCAATGTATTATTGCGTGTGTGGTTACTTCGCTGAAAAGGTAAACAAAAATGGTCAGAGATGTGTGTGCACTAATTCTTTGTTGCGTGTTGTGCTTTCTAATTGTGAAATTATGCGTCCATATTTGAATAAACGCTCTACCCTAAATCTAGCACAAGCAACAGTAGAATGGTTAGCTGGTATCAAAAATTTAAAATAAGAAATAGAAGAGTGGATAACTGGATTTAAAAACAATAAACAGAATGATGGTAGCTTGCTAAATAAATCTAAAACAAGAAATAGCGGATAACTTGTTGAAAAGTCTAACACAAGAAATAGAAATGTGGTTCAATGGTGTCGTCAATTTAAAAACAATAAAAAAGAATGATGGATAACTTGTTTAATAAATCTAAAACATGAAATAATGGATAATTCATTTGAGAATTCAAACACTAGAAATAGAAGAGTGGATTGCTCATTTGATCAGTCTAGAATAAAAGGGCTAAGAATGGCTTCTCGCGACAAAGGTAATCCTGTGGTAATTGGAAATGTGTTTCTAATAGTTATGAAAGTAAGACAGAGAGGAAAGAAGTTCATGCATAGCACATGACTACAACCGTGCAGGTTTATAAGATAATCAAAGGAAAGGATAAATTAGACTATAACAAGTTCTTTTTTCTCAAAATACAACCACCTACAAGAACAAGAGGGCATAACTACAAATTAACTAAAGAAATGCCCAGGTTAGATATTAAGAAACTTTTTATTGGGGTGGTCAGAGAGTGGTGAATACTTGGAATGCATTGCCACAGGAAGTAGGGACACTTAATTCATTTTAAAAATAGATTGGATGCGCATAGCTTTTAGAGCAAGGAAATGTAAATTAAACTAGCTATGTACATACTCTGCAGAGTCTTCTAAACAAGTATAAAGAAGTTAAGTTAAGCTAACCTGTATCTCTGCACTAGAAGCAGAACAACAATGTTTAAAGCCTTGAGCTGACTACTGCCTCTGTTAGAATAGATGAACTGAATGTTCGAAGGTAGGCAAGGAAGAATACGAACCACAATTCACTGTCTAATACCTCTTCCCCCACGGCAATGCATTATCTGGGACCACTTTTACTTAGTAAATTAACCCGGATGTTTATACACGATATTACTGGCCAATGTCGTTTGGTAGCCCACAGTATCTTCGGTAGAGGAACGTGCGTTTTTATCAAGATTATACAGAAACCCAGCGTTTGTGTAAAACAGTGGTGGCCAAGCTAAGGTTGGCCGAGGGCCAGATTGTGGGAAAGGGTAACACCAGAGGGCCAGACCTATACCATTCTTAAAAAATAACATTCTCATATTTAGTTTTACATATAAAATCAACCACGTACAAAAAGTAACGGCAAACTACTCTATACTTAAAAAAACATTTTTACAAATGTAAACTATTATAAAAGAAAACGTGCACAACAGCTACAAACCCAGAAGTGTTACTGGCTGATTTATACTTAACACACTTCACAAGGCGGACAACTGTGCACCTCAACTCCTTCCTATAGAAGTCTACCCCCACAATCACTTTCCCATAACGATGCTAAAGACAAAGTAACACAATTTGATCTCAAAGACTTTCGATCTCAGAAAAGAGTTGTCATTGCTTTCAGTTCCTCATTATTAAAGTAGGTACCGAAACTGTCTTCGCCTGTCCACGTGCACGACCAGAGATTCGACTTTATCATTTCCATTTTGTCGGAACTATCTAGTAGAGCGCAATTGGAATAAGAGAGAGTGAGAGAGAGAGAGAGAGAGAGAGAGAGAGAGAGAAAAGAGTTGGTGGTGTTGTGGAAGGTGGGGAGATAGTAATAATTCATTTTGGGTCTTTTTGGTTTTGCTTCTGGTGCCTGTGCGTGCTATTTTGTAATATTTTTTAGATGAGTATACAGTCATTTTCAATCAACAATAAGAGGTGGACTGGCCTGGTAAAATTGGTTGGCGAGCCGGATCTAGCCCGCGGACCGTAGTTTGACCACCTCTGGTGTAAAGGGTTAAATTATAGTAATATTCGGAACACCGTTAAGAGAGAGATAGACCAGTGTAAAGACCAATTGACTATGGTAACAGCACGCAAGTTCACATGGTATTGGCATATATCAAGTTCGTCTGGATTGACATTTGTCGATCATCTAGTTTCAAATGTTATTTTTCATTTTTAGTTAGCTTAGAGCAGAATGTTGTTTCCTCATCCAAAATTGTTAACTCTGATGTTCCCTTTCGGCCCCATGCCTCCTACTTTTTACGACATTCGAAAAGGAACACTACCGTAACAGAACAAAAGTGACAAAGCTGATAGTGGGATTCCAGAATCACAGTTATGAGGAAAGACTCAGAAAAACCGGCCTACAGTGTCTAGAAAAGATACGAATTCGAGATGACTTAATACAGGTTTATAAGATGATCAAAGGAACGGATAAATTAAACTATAACAAGTTGTTTTTTTTTTCAAAATATAACCACCTACAAGAACAAGAGGGCATAGCTACAAATTTACTAAAGAAAGGTCCAGATTAGATATTACGAAATAATGTTTTAATCAGAGAGTGGTGAATGCTTGGAATGCATTGCGACAGGAAGTAGAGGGGCCAGGGACAATTAATCCATTTAAGAATAAATTGGATGCGCATAGGTTTTAGTGCAAGGTAATGCAAATGAAACTGGTTGTATACATACTCTGCAGAGTCTTCTTATTCAGTATAAAGGCGTTAAGTTAAGTTAAGTCAGGTCAGACAAAACAGACTGGTCAGACATGCTAGTCAGGGTTAGGTATAATATGCTGGCCAAGACCCTCACCTGGACTTCCCCGAAATCTTCCCTGGACACAGACTGTTTTCATGGCAGCCTGGCTAGCTAGGTGAGAGACTGAAGTGATCCTCATAGTAGTGAGTGACACACATATTAAACCAAGCATAGCACAACCGCCAGGAAGACCACGGTCTACATTCATCAGCGAACTCGGTATGTGAGGAAAGCTGCAGCAAAAGGCCACTAAACGTCCGTTTCATGTGGCACACAAGAGTAAACCAACTATGTATAGACCTGATAAAAATTCAACAGCTTCTAGGCCACGTAGACGCCAGACTGAGAACCCTTGATTGTGAGTGACGTCACCACTCGTGGTCGCCATGTATTTGACCTAACTTCTCAAGGCGCCAGTAAAAACTCAGTCCTGTGTGCTCACAACGGGTCCTGTGGCGCGCGATGACTCGACGTGGGTGTGGCCGTGTTTAAGACGCAGATCTGGGCTATATTTTGGGTTTGGGACAGGAGCGCATGGCCTTCCACTGCACTGAACAATTAGAGTGGTGACCTTTATGGAGAGAGAGAGAGAGAGAGAGGTCTGGCGCATACCACTAACATTTTGTTAGTTATTTGAATTATAAACTTTATGGAGCGAGAGAGGTCAGAGAGAGACCACTAGAATTTTATATTGGTTACTGGAATGAGACACTTTATGGAGAGCGAGAAAGAGAGAAAGTAGTCTGACACAGTCCAGTAGAATTTTTATTGATTATTTGAGGCACACATTTTATGGAGAAAGAGAGAGAGAAGGAGAGAGAGAGAGAATGAAGTCTTCTTCTTCTTCTTTTTCTTCTTCTTACGCTGTAAGGCGTCAACTTGAATTTGTTCGAAGAAAGCAGCGGTTATCCTGAGCAGATGTTCAGCGGTCATTTTCCCTGTACCACAGGTGCATTCGTCAGTACCACCTATCTTCAGTTTGTTGAATAGATGGTACCTCAGTCTGGTGTGGCCTGTGCGGAGTCTGAACACCACGACCTGCTCTCTTCGGTTCAGCTGGTAATAGGCATCATTTTTTGAATGAAGTCTGATACAGACCACTAGAATTTCATGTTGGTTATTTGAATGACACACTTTATGAAGAAAGAGAGAGAGAGAAAAGTCTGCCACATACCACTAGAATTTTATGTTGGTTATTTGAGTGATACACTTTACGGAGACAGAGAGTGAGAGAGAGAGAGAGAGGAGGGGGGAATGTGGGAGGTCGTACAACTATAGTATATTGTATGCTGGTTATTTGAGGATACACTACAAACGCAAGAAACCTTACACAATTTGTTCGCCCTTTATAGTGTGAAACAGAAATTTGACTTTTCTCTGAATCATGGAATGACTTGGTGGCACATTGCGGCTGGTTTGGCCCTTGCTCTGAATTATACCTTGAATTGATGACGCACTTTACCAACTTCCCTTGTGCGCCTATAACGCACGACGTTCGGGTTTTCGCAACCTTGGTGGCCCGAGAACTAGATGGATAGGAAATGTTGCAGGTATTCTAAATCGTCATGGGATGACGATCACATGTCTGGCCCTGGACAGAAAACTATGGTTCCCCACGGCGTCTCACGGCACAAGTGGAAAAGACAAGACAAGACCCATGATTGTTTTCCTCGTGTTCTGCCTGGGGCGTTTTCTTTCTTGGGTAGTAACTGATGACTTCTTTAAGGCCAGCAACAAACTCCCTTCACTTCTCCAAGGTCTGAAGCCATCCTCCGTAAAGTGCCCCGACTTTGATTCATCATTATAATATTCGCCAGTACGATTCTACGCCGTGTTAACTTAGGCTCGCCTCTTGTTGGCTTTCCTTCTGGGGTCCATACCAAGTCAGTTCTGGTGAAGATGTCTGGTTCGTTTTTCAGGACACGGTCTATCCAATTCCAGCGTCTACCGGTTATGACGGTGTGCATGTCACCTTGATTGCTCCATGCAAGCAGCTCTGTTAGCGATGGTGTTTGGACAAACATTTATATGAATCTTTCGTAAGTAGTCTGTGTGACAAAAATGACAACATTGATGTGATGTTTTTTTTCTGGTACTCTCTATCCCCCCCCCCCCCCCCCAAAAAAAAAAAACAACAACACACATAAGCACAGAGAGAGAGCACGCATCTTTTGTGTATTCTTAGTTTGGAGTTTGTGCTGTAATGTGCTGCCTTCCAAACATTATTTAAGCTAGTGAAGGCTATTCTAGGATTGTTAATTCTGCTAATGTTGTCCCAGTTTTTATCGCCGTCTGGGATCAAGATGCTGAGCAGCGCATGAGCTGCAGTGGTCAGCGACCCAAAGCTGACTGCTAGCGTCAGGGCCAGCGAACCAGAGCTGAGCAGCGCATGAGCTGCAGTGGTCAGCGACCCAAAGCTGACTGCTAGCGTCAGGGCCAGCGAACCAGAGCTGAGCAGCGCATGAGCTGCAGTGGTCAGCGACCCAAAGCTGACTGCTAGCGTCAGGGCCAGCGAACCAGAGCTGCCAAGACTCTTCTACCCTTCCACGCGGTGATCCTGGGTAACAGGCTGAGACAGGGCAGACTGGCTAAGGAGAAGGGATCGAAGAGGGAATGCTAGCCTGGTACTCAAAAAATGCTTGCTGATGTCGAATGTGTTGGACCGAAAAGTGCAAATATCGCAGTCAAGCTGTAAACTACGACACAACGCATTCCGTTCGCTGGACCACATTATGCTACTTAAGTCCTTTCAGAGTTTGGTAGCTGGAGATTGAGAACGAACAAAGCCAAGCCAAGCCATTCCACCATCTTGTGTAACTGTACTTACGAGGTGTGTGAATGTTTCTATCTTCCCTAGTTTTTTATTCTGAATGTATTTGCTGTGAGATTAATCACATTTAATGCCATGAATTCTCTTTCTATTTTAATATTCAGTCCAACTTGCTGAACACACACGCTCAGTGTTTCCGTTTTCCAAATAATGCAAATGTAATCTTCGTATTCCAAGTCTTCCAGTGCAGAAACAATGTCCATCGTAATTCTCGTGGGGTATTCTCTGTGGCAGTACGGCATAATTGCTTTGTATATCTACTATCAACAGACGGCAAATATGACACCGAAATCCAAAACACATGTAATAAAGCAAGTCAAATCGTTGGGCGAATGTCCCCGATATTACTTTGTAAGCGAAAATGACAGCATAGACAAACTTGGCAGAGATGGGCAGAAAAAGATCTTCAGACTCAGAACGAGACATTGTAGACTCAAGACCCACCTCCACAGAATGGGTCTCAGAGACACCGTTTGTGGAGCACCCAAACAAACACCAGAAAATATTCTGCAGGACTGACCTACTTACGCATACCAAACCAGTCTGGCCTAGGGAAGCGACCATGCTCGAAAATCTGTGGGGGACCGACGAAGACCTGAAACGCAGTCTCCTTTGTGAGCCTCACCGGACTAGAAACATAGCATCAGTTGATGTGAACCTCACCGGACTAGAAAGATAGCATCAGTTGATGTGAACCTCACCAGACTAAAAACATAGCATCAGTTGATGTGAACCTCACCGGACTAGAAACATAGCATCAGTTGATGTGAAGCTCACCGGACTAGAAACATAGCATCAGTTGATGTGAACCTCACCGGACTAGAAATATAGCATCAGTTGATCGTGAGCCTCACCGGACTAGAAACATAGCATCAGTTGATGTGAACCTCACCGGACTAGAAACATAGCATCAGTTGATGTGAACCTCACCGGACTAGAAACATAGCATCAGTTGATGTGAACCTCACCGGACTAGAAACATAGCATCAGTTGATGTGAACCTCACCGGACTAGAAACATAGCATCAGTTGATCGTGAACCTCACCGGACTAGAAACATAGCATCAGTTGATCGTGAACCTCACCGGACTAGAAACATAGCATCAGTTGATCGTGAACCTCACCGGACTAGAAACATAGCATCAGTTGATCGTGAACCTCACCGGACTAGAAACATAGCATCAGTTGATGTGAACCTCACCGGACTAGAAACATAGCATCAGTTGATCGTGAACCTCACCGGACTAGAAACATAGCATCAGTTGATGTGAACCTCACCGGACTAGAAACATAGCATCAGTTGATCGTGAACCTCACCGGACTAGAAACATAGCATCAGTTGATCGTGAACCTCACCGGACTAGAAACATAGCATCAGTTGATCGTGAACCTCACCGGACTAGAAACATAGCATCAGTTGATCGTGAACCTCACCGGACTAGAAACATAGCATCAGTTGATGTGAACCTCACCGGACTAGAAACATAGCATCAGTTGATCGTGAACCTCACCCGACTAGAAACATAGCATCAGTTGATGTGAACCTCACCGGACTAGAAACATAGCATCAGTTGATGTGAACCTCCCCGGACTAGAAACATAGCATCAGTTGATGTGAACCTCACCGGACTAGAAACATAGCATCAGTTGATGTGAACCTCACCGGACTAGAAACATAGCATCAGTTGATCGATGAAGAAGAACAAGACTATGTAAGCACTTGACAGTGGATACAAAAAGATCATAAACAACACAATATTCCTACCCACAGTGTGCTATCAGTGCTAGAAATGGTCACTTAACAAACAGAGATACAAAAAAATAACCACTGTAACAAAAGAAAATGAAATACCTGCTCAGAATGTTTGGAGTAACACAAACCATAAACAAAGACATTAGGAGACAAGTATGTACAACACCAGTGCTAGATCTCATCAAGAGACAAGTAGGTACAACACCAGTGCTAGATCTCGTCAAGAGACAAGTAGGTACAACACCAGTGCTAGATCTCATCAAGAGACAAGTATGTACAACACCAGTGCTAGATCTCGTCAAGAGACAAGTAGGTACAACACCAGTGCTAGATCTCATCAAGAGACAAGTGTGTACAACACCAGTGCTAGATCTCGTCAAGAGACAAGTAGGTACAACACCAGTGCTAGATCTCATCAAGAGACAAGTAGGTACAACACCAGTGCTAGATCTCGTCAAGAGACAAGTATGTACAACACCAGTGCTAGATCTCATCAAGAGACAAGTATGTACAACACCAGTGCTAGATCTCGTCAAGAGACAGATACAACACCAGTGCTAGATCTCATCAAGAGACAAGTAGGTACAACACCAGTGCTAGATCTCATCAAGAGACAAGTATGTACAACACCAGTGCTAGATCTCGTCAAGAGACAGATACAACACCAGTGCTAGATCTCATCAAGAGACAAGTAGGTACAACACCAGTGCTAGATCTCATCAAGAGACAAGTAGGTACAACACCAGTGCTAGATCTCATCAAGAGACAGGTATGTACAACACCAGTGCTAGATCTCGTCAAGAGACAGATACAACACCAGTGCTAGATCTCATGAAGAGACAGTAAACCAAATGTTTCAGCGACATGACACGGCAAACACCAGATGGTATCCCTCAGAAAGCAATGCTATACAGATACAATGGATCCAAAGCCAAGGGCCCCCCACGCAAAAGATGGATAGCAGAAATAACAGAAGCAGTTAAGCTCTGCGTGTTTTAGTCCTAGTGGACCTATGCATCTACAAGGGCTTTAGCCCTGGTGCAGGTCACAACTCGTGGGCAGGTCTCAAACCTTGTGAAGGTCCAACTCGTGTGCATATCCCAACTCTAGTGCAGGTCCAAACACTTGTGCAGGTCCCAACTCTTGTGCAGGTCCTAACCCTTGTGCAAGTCCAAACACTTGTGCAGGTCCCAACTCTTGTGCATGTCCTAACTCTTGTGCAGGTCCAAATTCTTGTGCAGGTCCAAACCCTTGTGCAGGTGCCAACTCTTGTGCGAGTTGGTAGTAGCCGGGTCCATTTCTCTGCTTAGCGGGCTGGGCTCGAGCAGTGCTATGTTTTTTGGTTTTGTGCTGGTCTCATTTCCAGTCGAGTCTGTCTCGGACACGGGTTGTCCAATGGATGGCTAACGTGGTTGTTTCAGGATCGTGAGTGTTGTGCAGTTTGAATGAATCTTGCTATCTAGTTGTTGGGGAAGGGAGAGGGAGGGGGGGGGGGCTCTGCCAGGTGGCCTTTTTTTTTGCCTGCGGGTACCACAGAGTGGTTGCTGTGCTCCAGCGTTCGTCTTTCCTTCTGTTTACATGGCCAGCCCAGCTGTGCTTGGAGTTGTTGGCGTGATGGGTGACATCCTTGACGTGTGACAATGCCCGGATGTCGCTGTGGTGTAAGCCTAGCTGGCGCTGTTGCCTAAGTGATAGGCCCACGACACGTCGCTCGAGCGAGGCATGTATTGTCCTTAGCTGGATCTCCGTGGCTTTTGTCAGAGACCAGCTTTTACATCCATATCATCCTACAGCCCGCTCCCCGGGTACGAAGCAGATACTAGGGCTCGGTCAAGAAACCTCTTCATAACCTGACTATGAAAGACTCACGTAGATACTAGGGCTCGGTCAAGAAAGCTCTTCATAACCTGACTATGAAAGACACACGTAGATACTAGGGCCCGATCAAGAAACCTCTTCATAACCTGACTATGAGAGGCGCAAAGCAGATACTAGGGCTCGGTCAAGAAACCTCTTCATATCCTGACTATGAAAGGCACAAGCAGATACTAGGGCCCTGTCAAGAAAACTCTTCATACCCTGACTATGAAAGGCACAAGCAGATACTAGGGCCCTGTCAAGAAACCTCTTCATATCCTTACTATGAAAGACACAAGCAGATACTAGGGCCCTGTCAAGAAACCTCTTCATATCCTCACTATGAAAGGCACAAGCAGATACTAGGGCCCTGTTAAGAAACCTCTTCATAACCTGACTATGAAAGACACACGTAGATACTAGGGCTCGGTCAAGAAAGCTCTTCATAACCTTACTATAAAAGACTCACGTAGATACTAGGGTCCGATCAAGAAACCTCTTCATAACCTGACTATCAGAGGCGCAAAGCAGATACTAGGGCTCGGTCAAGAAACCTCTTCATATCCTGACTATGAAAGGCACAAGCAGATACTAGGGCCCTGTCAAGAAAACTCTTCATACCCTGACTATGAAAGGCACAAGCAGATACTAGGGCCCTGTCAAAAAACCTCTTCATATCCTGACTATGAAAGGCACAAGCAGATACTAGGGCCCTATCAAGAAACCTCTTCATATCCTGACTATGAAAGGCACAAGCAGATACTAGGGCCCTGTCAACAAACCTCTTCATATCCTGACTATGAAAGGCACAAGCAGATACTTGGAATCGGTCTAGAAACCTCTTCATATCCTGACTATGAAAGACACACGTAGATACTAGGGCCCGATCAAGAAACCTCTTCATAACCTGACTATGAGAGGTGCAAAGCAGATACTAGGGCTCGGTCAAGAAACCTCTTCATATCCTGACTATGAAAGGCACAAGCAGATACTAGGGCCCTGTCAAGAAACCTCTTCATACCCTGATTATGAAAGGCACAAGCAGATACTAGGGCCCTGTCAAGAAACCTCTTCATATCCTGACTATGAAAGCCACAAACAGATACTAGGGCCCTGTCAAGAAACCTCTTCATATCCTGACTATGAAAGGCACAAGCAGATACTAGGGCTCGGTCAAGAAACCTCTTCATATCCTGACTATGAAAGGCACAAGCAGATACTAGGGCCCTGTCAAGAAACCTCTTCATATCCTGACTATGAAAGGCACAAGCAGATACTAGGGCCCTGTTAAGAAACCTCTTCATAACCTGACTATGAAAGACACACGTAGATACTAGGGCTCGGTCAAGAAAGCTCTTCATAACCTTACTATGAAAGACTCACGTAGATACTAGGGCCCGATCAAGAAACCTCTTCATATCCTGACTATGAAAGGCACAAGCAGATACTTGGAATCGGTCTAGAAACCTCTTCATATCCTGACTATGAAAGACACACGTAGATACTAGGGCCCGATCAAGAAACCTCTTCATAACCTGACTATGAGAGGTGCAAAGCAGATACTAGGGCTCGGTCAAGAAACCTCTTCATATCCTGACTATGAAAGGCACAAGCAGATACTAGGGCCCTGTCAAGAAACCTCTTCATACCCTGATTATGAAAGGCACAAGCAGATACTAGGGCCCTGTCAAGAAACCTCTTCATATCCTGACTATGAAAGCCACAAACAGATACTAGGGCCCTGTCAAGAAACCTCTTCATATCCTGACTATGAAAGGCACAAGCAGATACTAGGGCTCGGTCAAGAAACCTCTTCATATCCTGACTATGAAAGGCACAAGCAGATACTAGGGCCCTGTCAAGAAACCTCTTCATATCCTGACTATGAAAGGCACAAGCAGATACTAGGGCCCTGTTAAGAAACCTCTTCATAACCTGACTATGAAAGACACACGTAGATACTAGGGCTCGGTCAAGAAAGCTTTTCATAACCTTACTATGAAAGACTCACGTAGATACTAGGGCCCGATCAAGAAACCTCTTCATAACCTGACTATGAGAGGCGCAAAGCAGATACTAGGGCTCGGTCAAGAAACCTCTTCATATCCTGACTATGAAAGGCACAAGCAGATACTAGGGCCCTGTCAAGAAACCTCTTCATATCCTGACTATGAAAGGCACAAGCAGATACTTGGAATCGGTCAAGAAACCTCTTCATATCCTGACTATGAAAGGCACAAGCAGATACTAGGGCCCTGTCAAGAAACCTCTTCATACCCTGACTATGAAAGGCACAAGCAGATACTAGGGCCCTGTCAAGAAACCTCTTCATATCCTGACTATGAAAGGCACAAGCAGATACTAGGGCTCGGTCAAGAAACCTCTTCATATCCTGACTATGAAAGGCACAAGCAGATACTAGGGCCCTGTCAAGAAATCTCTTCATATCCTGACTATGAAAGGCACAAGGAGATACTAGGGCCCTGTCAAGAAACCTCTTGATATCCTGACTATGAAAGGCACAAGCAGATACTAGGGCCCTGTCAAGAAACCTCTTCATATCCTCACTATGAAAGGCACAAGCAGATACTAGGGCTCGGTCAAGAAACCTCTTTATATCCTGACTATGAAAGGCCCAAGCAGATATTAGGGCTCAGTCAAGAAACCTCTTCATATCCTGACTATGAAAGGCACAAGCAGATACTAGGGATCGGTCAAGAAACCTCTTCATATCCTGACTATGAAAGGCACAAGCAGGACAAAAAGCGACTTAAATTTTATCTTGTCAGCCGGTAGAATACATTTCCTTGTGCAATCTTTGGTCCACCTTTAGGGCCCTTAGTTTGTTATTTTTAGTAAATATGTAGGTGGTTTCCGTTGTGCTGCTTGCTAGACGTGTGCAATGTGCAGCTCTGTGGTTTCCGGTCCATAAATTATTCTCTGTCGCGGTAACTAGTGCTAAAAAATGTCTACGCCAAGCTAATGGACATTCCTTTCTCATTAGGTTTTCTTCTTCGTTCGTTCTCAATTTCAAGCTCTGAAAAGGGCTTTGCATGCAGCAGGATGTAGTCCGGAGAACAGAATGCGTTGTGTCGCTAGTTTATAGTTTGGTTGTGATATTTTCATATTTCGGTCTGACACATCCGAATTCAGCAGGATTTTATGGGTACCGGGCTAACCTTCCGTCTTCGATCCCTTCTTACCCAGCTAACTATATTGCAGCCTGTTATCCAGAATCAACGCGTGGAGATGTAGAAGGGTCTTTGCAGCTCTGGTTTGCTGGCCCTGGCGATAGCCGTCAGCTCTGGTTCGCTGGCCCTGACGATAGCAGTCAGCTATGGGTCGCTGACAGCTGAAGTTCATGCGCTGCTCAGCATCTTTCTCACTAGGTTTGATAGTTCGGGATTTCGGGAAATGACAGGGCAGACATACAGGTCAGGGAAGGCAGCGAAGGAGAGCAATTCACCCACTTAATATCACTTCCAGAAGTTACGACACACATTCAAAATATATATAAACAACAATGGGAAAGAGAAAAAAACATCAGAGACACACAAGACCTCATTTCAGACTAAACAGGAAACAGTACACTTTAATTTTTCACCATAGAACAGATCATTGCAGGCTAAATGCACACATACATAACATTTAAGCAGCACAGGCTGCAGAATGTGCATGTTAGAAGAAGCCCTAAACACAGTAACGCATCGTGCAAACATACCCACTGCATTGAAGCTTTCATGAGAAGACCTGGCCCATAAAAAGAGTAATGCGAGACAAACTGGGAAACCATTGAGGACCTTCGTGGAGTCGACCGATCTGGCGCCTAAGGCGAGCATACGAAACCGAACACTAAGAAGAAGAAGAAGAAGAAGAAGAAGAAGAAGAAGAAGAAGAAGAAGAAGAAGAAGAAGTAGTAGAAGAAGAAGAAGAAGAAAAAGTGCCACTAAAAATCTTCTCATGTGCCATGTCCTTTGCAGAACGACGCTGCCTTGACAGCCCGTCAGAAAGAAACTTGATCTCTTGCCAAATCTCCAGCCTGCTCCAGAGTCAAGCTCATGCATTCCTTGACATCCCAGTGCCATTGCCGTCTTGGTCTGCGTCTGCCTCTCTTGCCCTGCACCACAACCTTTAATTGATGTTCTCCCAAGCCCGGTGTGTCACTGAAAGGGCTTTAAAATAAATATTTTAATATAAAAAGTATTTTTTGTATTGCGTTCGCCTTATTTTTTTATTCCCCAAGGCGGTGTGCGTTGCACTGTGGTTTTTATGCCCAGTGCATCCGACTTCAGCATTCATTTTATGTAAGGGTCTGCTTCCTCCTGCATTTCTAAGGGTTTGCTACACCGGGCTAACGGCCGGTGCTGTGATGGGGAGCGAACCCAGCACCTTTGGGTTGTGAGCCGTATCACTTAACCAACTAGCCTACGCCGTCCCATATACAAAAAGTATGAAAAGGCTTTCAAAGAGATACAACGTGCACAAATGTGGTAAGCGGGGATGGTGTGGGCTAGTGGTTAAGTGACACGGCTCACAACCCAAAGGTGCTGGGGTCGATCCCCATCACAGCACCGGCCGTTACCCCGGTGTAGCAAACCCTTAGAAATGCAGGAGGAAGCAGACCCTTACATAAAATGCATGACGAAGTCGGATGAACTGTGCCAACATGCGCAAAATAAAAACCACAGTGCAGCGCACATGCCCTGGGGAATAAAGACATAACGCAAACAAACAAACAAACAAACACACAAGAAATGTGGGAAACAACATCAACAAACACAAACAAAATGGTTCCCAGCACCTCGCTGTGAAAGAATACATTTTAACAACAGTGTGGTTTAGAATCCCGGGAGTTTAACGCCTCGCATGCTCTCATATGAGGTCAGAGCAGCGTCTATTCATATCGGAGATTGATGAAAACCTCGAAGGTCACTTGTATATGCTGTGCTCGTAAAAGACCCGTTGTGGACTAAACATTAAAAAATAGCAGGCCATTTTTCTTCCTCTTCTTTTGCTTGTTGTCCTGCTTGTGCCATTCAGCGTCAGGTCATGAAGTCGTTTCTTGACCGGACTCTAGTATGTCCTTCGTACACTGGGAGCTTTACTGCTTATGCTATCCATCTTTTGTGTGGTCGGCCTTTCGCTCTGTATCTATTGTATATGTATAGCATTGCTTTCTGAGTGATACTATGTGGTGTCTGACGTGTCACGTGGCCAACCCATTTGGTCTCTGTCTTGCACTGGTATTGTATCTACGAGGTGCATTCATATCAAATCTGGACACGAACATCAACAACATGAACAAACCAGCTACAATCAAGCAGTTAATGGAGAGAGTGCGGGAAGTCTGTCCGCCATCATGCATTGGGTTTGTGGACTACAAGAAGGACTTTGATAGCGGGGACATCAATCCAGTGGTAAATGCCTCAAGAATCCAAGGTATCAAAGAAAAGTATGCCTGGCTTATAAAACAGATAAACGAGGGCTGAGATCACTCTATTCCACAAGTCTGGCCAGGCACAACAGACTGACCAGGACGTCGAGTCAGGGTCAGGCACCAACAGACTGAGCAGGAGGTTGTGTCAGGGTCAGGCACAACAGACTGACTCGGACGTCGAGTCAGAGTCAGGTACAGAACTCTGACCAAGAGCACTATCTCTCTTCCATGTAGCGTCCCCTCGAAATATAATGAGAAATGTAAGGAAAGCTACTATAACTCCCTACTTTATACACTATTAAGGGCGCACAACAAGAGTAAACTTACTCATTGTGGGCATTGAACAACAACAACACCTGCAGTTCTTTCCCCATCTCCCTAGTTAGGAGCCATATTTCAATATCGCTTGTCCACCCACGGCTGGCCTTCTAGACATCTCCCCCAACACTCCTTCATGACCCGTGTAGCGAACACACAGCCTGACAATTTCATCGTGTGACATATCCAAAGAGTCAGGGCTGCCCAACTTTTTAAAGTTGCTGGCCACTTTCTCAGTTTTGACGTGCTGGGGTTAAATGTTGTTAACTTAACGTCTTTATACTGGTTTAGTAGACTCTGCAGAGTCTATATACAACCAGTTTCATTTACACTACCTTGCTCTAAAAGCCATGCGCATCCAATTTGTTTTTAAATGCATTAACTGTCCCTGCCTCCACTACCTCCCGTGGCAATGTATTCGAAGTATTCACCACTCTCTGACTAAAAAAATATTTCCTTATATCTAATCTGGACCTCTCTTTAGTCAACTTGTAGCTATGCCCTCTTGTTCTTGTGGGTGTCTGTATTTTTAAAAAAACCTGTTATAGTCTAATTTATCCATTCCTCTGATCATCTTATAAACCTGTATAAAGTCACCTCGAATTATTCTCTCTTCTGGACACCGTAGACCGGTTTTTCTCAGTCTTTCCTCATAACTGTAATTCTGGAATTATTGTTGTTGTTTAATAGCCATAATGAGAAGGTTTACGCTTTCGTGAGCCCTAACAAATGCGTTACGTAACGGGTTGCAGTAGCTTTTCTCAAATCCCGATACATCGCCACTGTGGAGTGAATCAGTTTTTTTTACAACAAAACGAACTACGTCAATTCAAAGACTAAACGACTAAAGAAACAATACGGTGTGATGATGTCGATATACGACGAAAAAGCGAAGCAAGCAACGAATGACTGGGCTCCAGAATTGACAAAAATGGCCACTGCTCGAAAGAAATCAAAAGAAGACTAGACATGGCAACGAAGAGGTTGAACAGCCTGAAGAAATTATGGCAGAGCACCAACAAAGTGACCAAAGTGAAAGTCTTGAGAGCCTGTGTTTTTCCTGTGGCAACATATGGCTGCGAATCATGGATGATTATTTAAAGACAAAGAATCGAATCTTTTGAGTCAAAATGTTACAGAAAGATCCTCAGAATACCCTGGACGGATAAAAAGACAAATATAGACATCTGGCAAGAGTTGAGCATAGAGGAGAACTGGTTTATCAATTCCATTTTGGCCAGAAGATGTAAATACTTTGGTCACATCAAGAAACACAACGGTCTCGAGAGAACAGTGATGGAAGGTATGGTGCAAGTTAAAAAAGGCAGGAGTAAACCAAGAAGACGATGGCACCAAGCAATCCAGGAATGACTGACAGAAGTTGGAATTTGGCAAGGAAAAGAGTTTCTTTCAGACAGACTGTGATGGGAGTGACGTTTTATAAAGAACATACTACATGATGATGATTGCATTTGAAAAACGACGAAAGAAAATAACGACGAAACTCGAAGCGGCCAAATCCTAGGTATTACTGTACGTTTACCAACGCTTAGTCCTAAATAACTCATTTTAATTTCTCCTATTCGTTCGTTGTAAAGCACATGAATGCTACGACTACAGCTGGGTCCCTTTCAGGAAGCCTGTTCTCGAGCCAATTGAGTGAGGACCTTGTTGTTGTTTAATGCTTACAATGAGTAGGTTTACTCTTTAGCTCACCCTGAAAATGGTGTTGTGGTGGGTTGGAGTAGCTTTTCTCACATCCCGAGCGTGCTAATGAATGTGAACCAAAGAGGCCTCCAGACTATTCTGCCTTTCTTGACTCCATCTGCGCAACACTCACTACTACGGAGATCGCCAACTTCCCCAATAACCTGTAGATCTGACATTTTATCCCATGCTGCTACTAGTATAACAAGTTAGTCTATCAAATTCTGAACGATCCTCGAATAAAAATAACAAAAACACAAATAAACCGAAGAAACATAAAATTAAAATAAACGTTACACTACTTTAGTGTCTCCCCCCCCCCCCCCCCCCCCCCTATAAAAAAAATTTACACAACAACAAAACTAACAAACAAGCAAACAACGCGTCTTAGTTCTGACAAGCATAGTTCTTGAACAAATATTTACTTGTTTCTTTACAAATAATGTTCAATTCAATCACTGCACTGGACTAAGATTGCTAAGATGTATAATACATGAAAAATCCGTGCGTTACCTTTCGTCTGTACAAGCATTTGTGTGGTGATTGGCGGGCAGATGTAGCACATTTGAGCTCCTGAATCTAGCCTTCGCTCCGTAAGTTGAAAACCCCTGTCCTATATGTTTCACAAGAACTGTCGTTTCTGCATCCAGACAGTATGTGTGTGTACGACCTATGACTCAGACACCAGTTGATATTTAGCGGGAAGAAATCTTGCTTGGCTGTTTACTAGTGGCAAGAAGTCCACGTATAGATTTGACCCCTCTTCCGGTCTCTTGTCTGCAGTGGCGTAACGATGGTGTAATTGGTTTGAGAAAGTCAGAAATTATGTTGCACACTTTATTTACAAAATCTGTTCTGTTCTGAATCGACGTAATTGCACTCAGGGCAGAGTAATAGGAGCTAAGCCTTTCTCAACAAACTGCGAGTAGTGTACATTTTAATGGTTCCCACATCTCGCTGGTTGTACACACTCGTGCTCTGTCCTCTCAGGTGCCAGTCTCTGTAAGGTTGGCGTTTGATTTGAAAACTTTTGCAATATGTTCATTGCCGGTTAACATATCGCAGTGTCCTCGGTACGTGCGTCTGAATTTACCCCAAACAAAAGAAACATATTTTTTAACGATCGAATTGAAGAAAGTCAAGTCCCATTTTTTAACTGTTTAGGTTTAACTATAATCCATCAGCGTTGGTCCATGATAAAGAGAGTAGCACCCAGTCAGCGTTGGTCCATGATAAGGAGAGTAGCATCCAGTCAGCGTTGGTCCATGATAAGGAGAGTAGCATCCAGTTTCTACAGCAGCATATCATTATCCATGCTGTCAGACGATGCAATAACAACCATGGTATCTAAGCCTAATCCCAACCCTAACCCTAACCATCAGTCTAGCCATAACCCTAACGCTAACCCTAAACCTAACCATCAGTCTAGCCATAACCCTAATGCTAACCCTAACCCTAATCCCAAACCTAACCATGCCTCTAACCACAACCCTAACCCTAACCTAACCCTTCGCAAAACTTTTCTACACGTATATCTTTATGGAAGCTCCGTAGCGCAGTGAAATAGCTCTGGTTTCGCATCTGAGTGGTCCTGGGTTCATTCCCCAGTTGGAGCGGTAATATTTATTCAGACCGTAATGGCCACCGGGTTGACCCAGCCTTAAATGGGTACCGGCTCAGTCCGGGAAGTAAAAGTGGCGAGGGAGAGGAGATGGCTACCGCACTCATATAGCCGAGCCTTTGAAATGTGAGATCGCTAACACCTCACACCCCTACGACAGTAATGCTAAAGGCTACTTCTATATCTCTATGTAAGTCTTTACTTACTTATTTAAAATGAAATTATATTGATCTGTCTTCCCCTTAGCCCGAAATGGAATGTCGCGTTACGTACGATGGAAACCTAGGGATCTCTGTTTGGGAAGGGAGGGGGGGGGGGGGGGGAATTAAGACGCGAGTACCGTGTCGTCATCAACTTCAAAATGTCACCTTTATTCATTGTCAATGTGCCCACTTCGGTGCCCCTGATTCCAGGATATCTGTTCTTCTATTTTTAGAAAAAAATATAAAAACATAAACCGGTTCAATTGTCTTGGGGTCAACGGCTTTTCGAGGTCGAGTTTTTTTAGTGCTGCTTACGAGTTTATGTCTGATCGATTGATTCGTTTCGTTGATCCATGTCAGTCACATCTCCACCACTACATGTGGCTATCGTTATCAGTGTTAAGCATTGGATCACCACTTCAGTTAGCTATTGTGGTCCGTGTCAAATATTAGTTCACCATTACAGTTGGCTATTGTGATACGTGTCAAACATTGGTCAACCACTACAGTGGCTATCGTGGTCAGTGTCAAGCATTTGTCCACCACTACAGTTGACCAATGGGATCTATGTCAAGCATTGTCCACCACTACAATTGACCACTGTAGTCTATGTCAAGCATTGTCCACCACTACAGTTCACCACTGTGGTCTATGTCAAGCATTGTCCACCACTACAATTGACCACTGTGGTCCATGCCAAGCATTGTCCACCTCTACATTTGACCACTGTGGTCCATACCAAGCATTGTCCACCACTACAATTGACCACTGTAGTCTATATCAAGCATTGTCCACCACTACAGTTGACCACTATGGTCTGTCAACCATTGTGCACCACTACAGTTGATCCCCGTGGTCCACACCAAGCACCAGTCTACTATTATAGTTGCAATATCTGTAGATTACAATTAGTGTCTCTGACTTCAAATGTGAAAGTTTTCAATTTGTTTAGGATTACGCTGTAGAATAGTTGTAACTTTAGAACCGTAAATCGGAAGGGAGACAACATAATGTGTGTAAAGTTGTAACTTTAGAACCGTAAATCGAAAGGGAGACAACATAATGTGTGTAAATTAATTACAGGGTTTCCAGTGAAAGCCTGTACTAGACCCAGACTCAATGCAGGACGTCCATAGAGATGGCAGTTAGGTAGACTCTTCAAATAATGTACTGGTGGCTACATGCGTCGGAGTTTTTTTGTTGCTACCCAGGCTAATGAAGTCCTCCTCGGCGGAGTTAACTTAGTTGCCATTAGCAAATAGTATCATTGTAGAATTTCAACTAAGGTTTTTAATCTTGTTTGTGGCCACACATCGTGGGGGAAATACAAAACCGTGATCAAGATGCTGAGCAGCGCATGATCTGCAGTGATCAGCGACCCATAGCTGACTGCTAGCATCAGGGCCAGCGAACCAGAGCTGCCAAGACCCTTCTACAGCTCCACGTGGTGATTCTAGATAACAGGCTGCAGCAGGGCAGACTGGCTAAGGAGAAGTGATCGAAGAGGGAATGCTAATCCAGTACTTAAAAATGCTAGCTGAAGTCGGATGTGTTGGACCGCGTACGAAGAAGAAGGATGTGTTGGATCGAAAGGTGCAAATATCGCAGTCAAGCTGTAAACTACGACACAACGCATTCCGTTCTCTGGACTACATTCTGCTACTAAAACTCTATCAGGGTTTGGTAGCGGGAGATTGAGAATGAACTAAGCCAAGCCAAGCCAAGCCAAATACAAAACCTGACCTGCATATTACGTTTCGGCTTCATTAACAAACGCCTTTTATTATTCAATTCGATAAAAACTCGCCGGTTTACTCTAGCAATGGGATTCAGCGCTGTAATTGTAGATTGTATCTCTCAAAAGTGAGTGGCTAGTTGAATGGTGTTGGCGTCGGCCTTTCATCACGAGATCATGAGTTCAAATCCTGGGTAAGGCATTCGTTACTTAGTTGTTGGAGCTGAATTGAAAAGCCTATTCCAACGGTTTAAAACGGTTTTGTTACCACGCACGCCCTTTAAATACCTGTTGTTTCTGCGGACACAGAAAATATCACATAGGCGCTTTCTAAGATGACTGGAAGAAACTTATTTTTGCATTTATCCGGATAAGCGCATGAGCTGCAGCATTAAGCGACCCATAGCTGACTGTTAGCGTCCCGGCCATCGAACTAGAGCTGCCAAGACCCTTCTACGCCTCCACGCGGTGATCATGGATAACAGACTGCAATAGAGCAGACTGGCTAAGGAGAAGGGATCGAAGAGGGAATGCTACTAAAATAATGCTTGCTGAAGTCGGATGTGTTGGACCGAAAGGTGCAAATATCGCAGTCTAGCTGTAAACTACGACACAACGCAATCAGGTCTCTGGACTACGTTCTGCTACTTAGGCCCGTGTCAGTGTTTGGTAGCGGAGATTGAGAACGAACGAAGCCAAGCCAAGCCATTTATCCGGATGCACTTACGTCATCTTTATCAGTACGTTCATGTTTCAAATTCCGCCAGCAATCCATGCTAAGACTCAGTCAAAATTCATTTAAACGAAATCCAACGGGATGATATTTATCATATCTTTCAAAAGATTATCTTAGTCAGTCGTCCTGCCGAGTGGCATTCTTCACGTCTTCCAAGACACAATCAGTCACGCTAGCTTCAATTTCTCAAACCACGGAATACCGTTATCTACTTTCCGGTTTCGAATGTCAACTGTCTGGTCTGCATCCTTTGATATTCGGTTCAGTGACGGGGATATCACAAGTCTACGATCAAGGGTTAGGGATGTACAGTGCGTGGGCCTTTATTCCTGGGGCAAATAAATTCTCCTGATGGGTCTATGTAAAAATGGAAATCCAGTAGTGATAGTTGTTAAAGCAAGTTCAAGTCTCATCATTGATCTGCCTACGTCATAGTGCTCTTCACGGAGTCATCAGCAGAAGCCAACACAATGTACAGTTGCTCGAGGGTGGGAGTAGGAATCCAAGGCTGGGCATGAAAGTAGCGACGATCAAAGTGTTACGCAATCGTTTCGTAAATTGTGATCCAGTCTTCCTAGACGGGGTGAGATTAGAGGATGTCTACGAATACGTCAATCTTGGGCCCCTCCTCAATACGCAAAACAGTCTGGATTTTGGATTAACAAAAAGTTTCCATGCGGGCTGGACAGCCCTCTCGACCATTAACACGGTCCTAGATGGTTGCCAAGATCAGAACCAACGCGCCTAAAGCTTCAATTCCACGGTGCGCCCTGCCATGTGCTGAGACATGGAAACTCTCAACATCACTGCAGGACAAATTAAGAGGGACAGAGACATCTCTTGAGTTCCGCGTTGTTGGAACTACTTTCCGTACCAACGTATGCAACATCTCTGCAATTCTGACATACGGCGATTCTTCTTGGCACAGTATACCACAATTTTCCGCCTCAGAACAGGTCATTGGAGACTAAATGCACACATGCATAAAATGAAAGCAGCACAGACTGCACAATGTACATGTCAGAGAGGACATCAGACTCCAGAACACATCCCACAACCATGTCCACTGCACCAAGGCTCCCGTGAGAAGACCTGGCTCGAGGAAAGAAACATACAAGACAAACTGTGGGGAACCATTGAGGACCTGCGACTGTCACTTCATGGAGGCAGCCCATCTGGTGGCATAAAACGAGCATACGAAACAGAACGCAAAGAAGAATAGGAAGTCCTTAGTGAATGATGAGGTAATCTACGCAGACAAGGCGAAACATTAGATGGGCAGGTCATATGTTTCGACGAAACGATTGTCGACGGGACACGGTGACAGCAATCTTGTACCCCCCCCCCCCCCACCCCCACCCACCCCACCCTCCCCCCCCCCCACCTCGCCCCCGAAAAGACACCGCGGGAAAGACCTCCAACACGTAGGTCAGACTTCCTTGCTGTTGACAACAACATCCGAGAGGTCTCTTGAGAAGTGCTTACCACCCACTGGGCTTCCGTCACCCAAGATAGGGTCCGCTAGAGACAAAGTTCCGGCAGCAGCTTCACTGAGGAACGGGTCAACCACATCAAGAAGATCAAGATCAAGAAGATCCATATCAAGATGATCCATATCAAGATGATCCATATCAAGAAGATCAAGACCAAGAAGATATCAAGAAGATCAAGACCAAGAAGATCCATATCTAGAAGATCCATATCTAGAAGATCCATATCAAGAAGATCCATATCAAGAAGATCCATATCAAGAAGATCCATATCAAGAAGATCAAGACCAAGAAGATATCAAGAAGATCCATATCAAGAAGATCCATATCAAGAAGATCCATATCAAGAAGATCCATATCAAGAAGATCCATATCAAGAAGATCCATATCAAGAAGATCAAGACCAAGAAGATCCATATCAAAAAGATCAAGATCAAGAAGATTATTGAACTGAAGGTATCGCTCTAACAGCTGTGAAGGCTTCCCCAACTAGCTTGTTTGTAGACGCATTCAAACATTAACGGCGATAAGTGACAGACTTTCCCATGAATATATTTAACCACCGGTATCTGAGTTGTATTTCAAACTCTTGACAAATATACTCTCTGGTATGTATTCCGATCGGACTGAAAAAAAGATGGACAGAAATGCTCCTAGCGGTAGTGTAATTCTCTTCTTCGTCGTTCGCTCTCAAATTCCCTCTACAAGCCCGGAAAGGGGTTTTGCAAGTGGCATAATGTAGTCCGGAGAACTTCTTCTTCTTCTTCTTCTTCTTCTTCTTCTGCGTACACAGTCAGACAGTAACCATTATTTTTTCGAAAAAAGCGGCGGTCATCCTGAGGCTCTCGCCACTGCCATAGAGCTTGTCTTGCAGTTCCACTGGTAATGGCCACATCTGCTCTCTCTGATCCTCGTATGTCGGGCAGTTCTGCAGCAGATGTTCAGTGGTCATTTTACCAGTACCGCACGGGCATTCGTCGGTACACCCTATCTTCAATTTGTTGAATAGGTGGTACCTCAGTCTGTTGTGGCCAGTGCGAAGTCTGAAGACAACGACCTGCTCTCTTCGGTTCAACTGGTAATAGGCATCGTTTTTGGTGTAACCAGTATGTTCGGTTTCCCATTTGGTCATGTATCTAGCTTTGATAAGCCGTTTTGACTCTTCGTACGTCATACTGGTATCTGTTTGTGGTAGTCTTGCACCTTCTTTTGCCAGTCTGTCTGCCTCCTCGTTGCCTTGGATGTTGCAGTGTGACGGAACCCACTGTACCACTACCCTTTTTGGTGCGGACTGCTGGCACAGTTTGCAGAGTGCTGCTCTTAAGTCATTAAGCTCAGTGTTTTTCTGGCTTTTTAGCGCTGTGACTACGGCGAGAGCATCTGTCAGCAGGACTATATGGCTCTCATTTTCACTGTGTGTCACCATTTCTTCCACTGCCGCCCTCAGTGCCTCTGCCTCCGCTCTGAAATTGCTTGTGTACTTACCAGTAGCGAATGACAGTGTTATTTTTCTGCCATTTGGTAGGTTCAGGAATGCTCCTGCCCCTCCGTTCTGTGTAGTGTTTGTTACAGAACCGTCGGTGTATGCATGGGTCCAGTCCATGCTTGGGTAGTTTTCCGATATAAAGCTTAGGGTAGTATCTCTCCTTTCTTTTTCAGTCTGGCCTTTTTTGTTTCCAATACCTGGTATATTTTCTACCACCTCTGGAAATATATCCTGCCTCCAGGTAGGTTTTCGTACAGTAGTGATGGGTTTTGGTGTTGTTAGTGTGTTTATGGGATTTTCGTGCATCTTTGCTTTGGCTATTTCTGCAAAGTTTCTCCGCTTTAGTGTCCCATTTCCCAAATTGTTTAGTCTCTGGTACATTGGATGGTCCGTCAGTCTTCGGAGTTTCTCTGACTGCAGCTGGGCTCTGCAGTCTCTTCTATCGGTCATGGATTGCAGTTTTGTAATCTTTTCAAGTTCTACAATTGGCGTTGACTTCATGCCACCTGTTATAATTCTCATGGCTTGGTTTTGAAGTTTGTTAACTTTATCGAAGTTCGCCTTCGCTGCTGTTGTCCATGCCGCTATGCCATACTCGAGAACTGGTCTCACTCTTCCAGTGTACAGTTTCTTTAGTATGCCTTCGTCTGCTCCCCAGCTTGTGCCAGCAAGTTTCCTCATGATTGCCATTCTTTCTCTGGCTTTCATTCGGTTTCTCTCAATCTGACTTTTCCATGTCATGCGCCGATCAAATGTGACACCCAGATAGGTTGGGTTGTCGTTTGGTTGCAGGATTTTGCCATTTAGACTTAATTTGGTACTTTGGGGTTTTAATGAAAGCGAGAATATTGTGCATGTGGTTTTCTCCTCGTTTATTTTGACCAGCCATGAGTTCGCCCACTCTTCCAGCGATGTTAGGGCCGTCTGCATCCGATTTCTTGCTATGGTGAGATTCTTTTCAGAGGTCCACATAGCCAGATCGTCTGCAAACATTGAGCTATGGACTCTTCTTGGTATATTCTCTGTAATATCGTTTATATATACCAGGAAGAGTGTGGGTGACAATACTCCCCCTTGGGGTACTCCCTGCTCGAGTGTCACCTTTTTGCTCATCTGCCCTTGTACTTGGACTCTGGCCGTTCTTTGTTTGAGGTAGTGGTTGATCCACTTGTACATCTTCCCACAGACATCACTTCTCCTTAGCTTGACTCTAAGTCCATCTTTCCAGACTTTGTCAAATGCCTTTTCCAGATCCACCCAAACAGCTACTGTGTGTTTCTGTGCCTGGTAGGCATCTTCTATCTCTTGGGCTATGAGGATGACCTGGTCCTCAGTGGATCTGTGCTGTCTAAAGCCGGCTTGCTGTGGAATTAGTATTCGTTTTTCTTCCAGATGCCACATCAGTCTGGTGTTTATCATCCGTTCCATCAGCTTGCCGACACAGCTCAGTAGGCTTATGGGCCTGTATCCATTTGGATCTGTTTTGTCCTTTCCTGTTTTTGGTACTGGTACCAGTATTGCATCTTTCCATGGTCCGGAGAACGAAATGCGTTGCGTTGTAGTTTGCAGCTTGACTGCGATATTTGCACCCTTCTGTCCGACACATCCGACTTCAGCAAGGCATTTCTGGGTGCCGGATTAGCCTTTCCTCTTCGAACCATTTTTCTTAGCCAGTTTGCCCAGCTGCAGACTGTAATCCTGGATGACTACGTGGAGGTGGAGAACGCTTTTGACAGCTCTGGGTCGGTTGTCCTTGACACTAGCAGTTTATGCACTACTCAGCACATTGATCCCACTCCTCAGCACCTTGATCCCACTCCTCAGCACCTTGATCCCACTAAGCACCTTGATCTCACTACTCAGCACCTTGATTTCACTACTCAGCACCTTGATTCCACTACTCAGCACCTTGATCGCACTACTCAGCACCTTGATCTCACTACTCAGCACCTTGATTTCACTACTCAGCACCTTGATCTCACTACTCAGCACCTTGATTTTACTACTCAGCACCTTGATTCCACTACTCAGCACCTTGATCTCACTACTCAGCACCTTGATTTCACTACTCAGCACCTAGATCCCACTACTCAGCACCTAGATCCCACTGCTCAGCACATTGATCCCATTGCTTTGCACCTTGATCCCACTGCTCAGCACTTTGATCCCACTGGTCTGCACCTTGATCCCACTTCTCAGCACCTTGATACCAATCCTCAGCACCTTGATCCCACTCCTCTTCCTCTTGATCCCATTGCTCATCACCTTGATCCTTCTGCTCAAGCTAGTTTTACATGATGAGGTTTCCCAGCCTAATACACATCTCTTTATTCACCACTCACGCCTTAATCTTTTCAACCATGGCTCCACCTCTATGAGTATCTTAAGAGGCGATTTTGAAAGGTTGTGCATGGGGCTAAAACAATCATCTCACAAAAGTGAAGTGGGACATATTACAGACAATTGGGTCAGGATTCCAAATAATCCGTTTTTACAATTAAGAAAAAAAACCAGTGAAATGGATAACTGTGGCCCACAGATCTAAAACACTTGCTCTCAATGGAGTGTGATCATCGTCTAGCCGTTTGGCGATTCACGAAAAACTGGGAATTCCTGTGAAGACGCTGATCATGTAAAAATGATCCCTTGGCCGTTGAGAATCGATAAAAACGGGCTGTCAGTCACTGTCAGTGCAAAAATTGCAATAAACATAAACAACATTACCGTAGAATGGAAAGAGTGAGTTGGATATAAAGAATAACTAGGGACAATGTACTCACTGAAGTGGGCGCACAAACACAAATATTGCTTATGATACAAAAACGATGGTTGACTTGGTTTGGTCGCAATATGAGACCAGACAATCTTCTATGGAAGATATTTGAGGGCAAGATTAAGGGGAAGAGAGGACCCGTGCGACCAAGACTCACTTTTACATATCAGGTATGCAGGGACATTATTGTACGAACTTTTGCTAGAATTAAGGGAGCTACAGAGGATAGGGTCAAATGGGGAGACATACTCAGACAACCTTACAACCAGTCTCAGGACTGATCAACCAGAGAATAGGGTCAAATGGAGAGACATACTAAGACAACCAGTCTCAGGAGTGACCAACCAGAGGATAGGGTAAAATGGAGAGACATACTCAGACAACCTTACAACCAGTCTCAGGACTGATCAACCAGAGAATAGGGTCAAATGGAGAGACATACTAAGACAACCAGTCTCAGGAGTGACCAACCAGAGGATAGGGTAAAATGGAGAGACATGCTCAGACAACCTTACAACCAGTCTCAGGACTGATCAACCAGAAAATAAGGTCAAATGGAGAGACATACTAAGACAACCTTACAACCAGTCTCAGGACTGATGTACCAGATGACGATCATGAGACATTTGTAGTGTATAAAACGGTTTTACAGCACTCACGTGCGCACTCACACACACAGACACACACACACCCACACACACACACACTAACTCGCATATACACGCAGGCGCACACACACACACACACACATTTACATCTGTTTTATGATGAATACTTATATCAACACAATTTAGACAATTTGCAAAAATTGTCCTAAGTTGTCCTAAATATATCGTTAGATAAGTATATAGTCACCGGGTTTGAAACTGTGCCGAAAGTTTCTTCTTCTTCTTCTTCTGCGTACACAGTCAGACAGTAACCATTATTTTTTCGAGAAAAGCGGCGGTCATCCTGAGGCTCTCGCCACTGCCATAGAGCTTGTCTTGCAGTTCCACTGGTAATGGCCACATCTGCTCTCTCTGATCCTCGTATGTCGGGCAGTTCTGCAGCAGATGTTCAGTGGTCATTTTACCAGTACCGCACGGGCATTCGTCGGTACACCCTATCTTCAATTTGTTGAATAGGTGGTACCTCAGTCTGTTGTGGCCAGTGCGAAGTCTGAAGACAACTACCTGCTCTCTTCGGTTCAACTGGTAATAGGCATCGTTTTTGGTGTAACCAGTATGTTCGGTTTCCCATTTGGTCATGTATCTGGCTTTGATAAGCCGTTTTGACTCTTCGTACGTCATACTGGTATCTGTTTGTGGTAGTCTTGCACCTTCTTTTGCCAGTCTGTCTGCCTCCTCGTTGCCTTGGATGTTGCAGTGTGACGGGACCCACTGTACCACTACCCTTTTTGGTGCGGACTGCTGGCACAGTTTGCAGAGTGCTGCTCTTAAGTCATTAAGCTCAGTGTTTTTCTGGTTTTTCAGCGCTGTGACTACGGCGAGAGCATCTGTCAGCAGGACTATATGGCTCTCATTTTCACTGTGTGTCACCATTTCTTCCACTGCCGCCCTCAGTGCCTCTGCCTCCGCTCTGAAATTGCTGCCGAAAGTTTCAACTCTCTAAGACTGCGAAAAAGAGGCTTGGCTGAATATATGGGATAATGCGGAATTATTATCACAATCAAGTGCCATCTCAGCAACGAAGATTGGTGGCAATCCCTCTCCAAGTGTCTGTGTCCCCCGCCAGGCTGGACAGCTTAGTCAAACTGTGTCCCGACCACATCTTGATGTTGTCTTTCTATCTGTACCTCTGCCACCCTCTACTCTTCCATCCACTATAACTTTCAGCAGACTGGCATGCTGCTTGACATGACCAAAATCATTTAGTTTTCTGCTTGTTATCTCCTTCAGAAGTATCTTCTCCACCTTGGGTTTTTCCAGAAAATCATTCTGTTTTCCTGTCTTTCCAAGAAACTCGTCCAAGTAGTAAGGTGACAGTGGTCTCCAGATAAGGTGCCCGCCGCGGGTTCTGAAGGTCGCGGGTTCGAATCACTATTTTCGACTGCCGAAGGCGGGTGTGTCGGACCGAAAGTTGAAAATATCGCAGTCAAACTGTAGACTAGCTACACAACGCAATCCGTTCTCCCGACTACATCCTGCTACTTGCAAATCCCTGTTGAGGACTTGGTACCGGGAGATTAAGAACGATTCAGGACTTGGTACCATAAGATTGAGAACAAACGCGGAAGAAGAAGAAGAAAAACTACTTTCCAATCATTACTCTTTTTCAAGGACCAATGTTGACAGAATCAAGAAATTCAAAGCTCAGACGGCAGGAAAAAGTGGCAGCAGAAGAAGAAATTCTCGTCTATTCTCGCAGAATATTTGATACTTCCAGTAGTAAATAAAATGAACTATTCTGTGACGTCACTACCTCAAATTTGGTGCTAAAAATACATTTTCTTTTGTTTGGGGTGAAATAAGACGTAAGTAAGGAGTATTCTAAGTAATACCATTTTGGACATAAACATCTCTAAAAGTTATAGAAAAACTACCAACATAGACGCAAGCTTGTTTTCATCGTTAAACTTTACAAGCCACAATGATTGGCACAATGGTAGATCACTCTCTTTCCACGACAAAGGCTCTGGGGTTCAACTTCCATTACCGGCAGGCCCCAGTCGACCCAGTTATTAATAGGTATCTGTCTGACCGTTAGAGAAAAATAGACAGCGAGGAAGGGAACTGGTTACACAACCTCCCTGTGATCTCGTGCAGAAAAATCGCCAACACTCCATCCCCGACAGCAGTGTCCGCTATAGGACCTTCTTTACCATTTACTACGACAAAACTATCAATACGAGGTTTGCCTCCATTGCTGGACCATCAGGATGATTCACGGGACTAAGGAATAAACGCCGCTTATCCCTGCAGTCGGCGAACATATTACAGGTAAATCAAGTCCTTCAGCAGGTTTAACCGTTGGCCAGTAATGAAGTGTTAGATACTTCAGCATATTATATCGCAGCTTGTGAGGTGGGATGGCCAGTTCCCTTCCTTTTCCTTTCCTAACTGTAAGTTAGGTACCCATTTACCGCTGGGTTTTATTTAAGAGGTTTTTATTTTATCCCTTGTGATAGGAGCCTGTTCGAAAGTAACTTGTGGCCCAAAAGTCATGCTACCGTTTAAAAATGAAATAATATTTTCTTTGATATTTATTCATTTTTGAAAGATGAGTGCGTAGCCGAATGATTTCAATGCCTGCCTGTTGACAATTGGGGCAGCGGATCGAATCTCCGGTATGGAATATGTTGTTTTCCTGTTGGGGGTGAAATAAACAAACATAGCCAGCACACGTTGTGGTGACATCAGTGGCGATGCGGCTTGTAGTCCTCAGCGTAAAAACAATTCGATTACCCCAGCAATGGGAATATAGTCGTACGACAGAGAGTTTTGAAAGACAGTTTTTGTAATGGACAATATAACATTTAGACATTCGTGTAGTCTAATTATGAGCAATGACGTCACGCAAATGACCTCTATTTTCCGCTACACACGCATGGGCCATTTCAAAAGCATTTTTTTTGACATGTGTCTGCGAACCAGGTTCCAGTGTCTGCGAACCGGGTTCCAGTTTCTGAATTTATGTTCCAATGTTTTCCTTCAGCGGCTGGATATTGTAGAGCACTCGCCTCTCAAAGTGATGAACGAAAACGGCGGGCGATTGAATCCCGTAAGTTTCAAACGACCCTGGTCTCTGCGGAGGAAAAACGAGGGCGTCCAGAGTTACCTCTTGACAGATCTTCTTGTCACTGGTCCAAGGTAGCTAGGGACGAGAGAGTAAGGTTGATGCCTATCGCAGTTACTCGCAGTTTCTCTGTGTAAGTTACACCAAGACAAACAAAAACCGTCGGATGAAATGGCCATTATAGCCTGCGATGGGTAAATAACTTCTTTTTAAAAGCTTGTTCATCTTTAGGTAGCACCACAGGAACACATCATGATGGCCAGTTCATCAGCGTAGCTGTGGGCCACAGCTACGTCTCCAGCGGACCCTGTTTTGGGCCACGGAAGTCCAGCGCATCTTAAACGATCCTCCAGAGGCGTCTCGGATGTTGCTGTGTACAGCAAGAGATTCTAACCAATGCATTGGAGGTCTTTCCCGCGTTATTTTTTACCTAGGGGGTACTAGATTGCTGTCGACCATCGACCATCGTTTCGTCGCAACATGTGACCTGCCCATTTATGTTTTGCCTTGTCTGCACAGATTATCGCATCCTTCACCGAGGACGATCGTCTTATGTCGGAATTGTTGAGCTTGTGTATGCGTTGGTTCCGGAGAGTGATTCCTACTTAACGTCTCTCAAGAGAGGCCTTGGTAACTGTCAATGTGTCCTCTAGTGATTTTGTTAGTATCCATGTCCCAGTATTGTAGCACATATCATGGAACACAGTTGAATTGAAGAGTGAGGCTCGTAGATTCTGCTCTTGGCAACCGTCCAGGGCCGTGTTAATAGACAAGAAGGCTGCCCAGCCCTCGCAGCAACTTCTTGTCAATGCAGGCCCCAGGAACACACCTGTCGAGAGAATTGGGTGGCCAGTTGAAATCGGCGTTTCTTGAAATGACACTATCTGCAAACATGTCTCTCTAATCTGTCGGCTGTATCTCTTGCACTAAATGCACCTTAATGGGAACATGTGTAAATCCTTTTGGAGTCGGTATAAGGACATTCTGGGGATATCGAGCTCACAGAATGGCCTTCGAGTGGATGTTGTGAATGCTTTGCTGAACACAATTCCTCTTTTCCTGGGTTAGTATGTGACGTGGTCCCCAACGTGTAGCAGGTCGATCACAGAGTTCTGGTGTTGGAAACAATTAGTTCAACAAATATTTGTCGATTTACAGGTTGGCTTACTCATTTGATAATGAGCGTATATTCTACAATTTTAGTTCTTTGGGCCGTGCTAAATTTCCCTAGAACAAATTTCCATGGGTCGAAGCGTTTGTATCTAAAAAAAAACACACACAAAATCTCAATAGTGTAGAGAATGTTATGAATTGTGTAAAGGGTAGCGATACTTTTGTGCCACCATGAATTTTAATATTAGTATCTACTTTAATGTTAGTATTTACTTTAATATTAGTATTTACTTTAATGTTAGTATTACTGTAATGTTAGTATTACTGTAATGTTAGTATTACTGTAATGTTAGTCTATCTTCAGTTCACTTATGTCGTTAGAAGTCGTGTTGAGGTCTGACCTCCTTTGTTTCATATTTTTTGGCAGGTGATAATCCACTGGTGACTTGCCAGGTCAATCCCAGCGTCTGTTAGCAACTGGAATATACGATCGCCTATTTTAGAGACTGGTGGAGGTGGAAGGGTAAATTAAGCCGCTCCGCTAACCACATAACCAAGACCTGTTGTTATGGCCACACAGTCCCTTTGTTGCGACATATTCTCTGTGGGGCGAGAATCCCTAGAATAATTTGACTAAATTTTCAACTTGAATTTTGGTGAAGGAGTCGTTAACTTTAATCCGAACAGGAACCACCAAACATCAGAAAACTCGACACCAATACGGGAGTGAGTCGAGAGCGTAACCATTAAGTTGCGGTTTTCTTACAACTTAATTATTAGTATTTATATTAACGCTAGTATTAACTTAATTGTTAGTATTAACTTCAATGCTAGTATTAACTTACTTGTTAGTATTAATTTTAATGTTTGTATTAACTTCAATGCTATTATTCACTTAATTGTTAGTATTAATTTTAATGTTTGTAGTAACTTCAATGCTAGCATTAACTGAATTGTTAGAATGAATGTTAATGTTAGTATTAACTTCAATGCTAGTAGTCACTTAATTGTTAGTATTAGTTTTAATGTTTGTATTAACTTCAATGCCAGTATTAACTGAATTGTTAGAATGAATTTAAATGTTAGTATTAACTTCAATGCTAGCATTAACTTAATTGTTAGCATTAACTTTAATGTTAGTATTAACTTTAATATTAAGGTCACTTGTTGACTTCCCATCTATGAAATAAGATGCTTCTGTCGTAGCAAGATTTTGAACCCCTGTCCTATTGGTCAGTTACAGATCCGGTATCCAAATTATTCTGCCCGTCGTTCCCCTCTTAAATCGGTACATCCACAACCGCTGCAACTGGTTTCAAGACCAGGCGAAGTTATTATATATGCATACTTTGTGCACAGGCACTTCAGTTGCCTGGAGTGGCATAATTCTAGAACAGAGCGCCAGACGAGAGCGCGCTTCTTTGTCTTCCAATGTGCAGTAATCGTTCGTGATATAAAGACTGGTTGCGTCCCTTTTCTGTGTTTATAACTTTACACCAAATGGGTGGCGCCTTCCTTCAATTTGTTGGTTCTCACGTCAGCTTTTCGCAGCCACGCCTTCAGAACGTAACTCAAGCGTAACCAGAGAGTTAGAGTGGTAACATTATATTAAAGAAGTGTTATCTTAAATGTGAACATTTTAAGATGTAGTTAGAAAACTATGTAGTGATAAGAAATGTAGAGAGCCTGTTATCAGGTGTGTGTTCATGGTGGGTTTTTTTCCTTCACGGATTAGAATAACATCCCAGTTTCGGTACGATTTGTGTGTTAGCTGCTGGATTTCGTGTCTGCATTTGTTGTGTTGTGTTGTAGATGGTATTACATGCAACATGTGTTATGTTGTCTTGGGGATGGTATTACATGCAACATGTTGTGTTATGTTGTCCTGGGGATGGTATTACCGTATTACACGTAACTTGTTGTGTTTTGTTGTTTTGTTGGTGGTACTACACACAACATGTTGTGTTAGGTTGTCTTGTGGATGGCATTACATGCAATGTGTTGTTATATTGTCGTGTGGATGGCATTACATGCAACTTGTTGTGTTATGTTGTCGTGTGGATGGCATTACATGCAGCTTGTTGTGTTATGTTGTCGTGTGGATGGTATTACACCCAACATGTTGTGTTATGTTGTCGTGTGGATGGTATTACACCAAACATGTTGTGTTTTGTTGTCGTGTGGATGGTAATACACCCAACATGTTGTGGTATGTGTCTTGTTGGTGGTACTACACACACCATGTTGTGTTATGTTGTCTTAGGGATGGTATTACCGTATTACTCGGAACTTGTGTTATGTTGTCTTGTTAGTGGTACTACACACACAAGGTTGTGTTATGTTGTCTTGTGGGGTGTTATGTTGTCGTGTTGATGGTATTACACGAAACGTGTTGTTATGTTGTCGTGTGGAATGTATTACACGCAACGTGTTGTTATGTTGTCGTGTTGATGGTATTACACGCAACGTGTTGTTATGTTGTCGTGTGGATGGTATTACATGCAACGTGTTGTTATGTTGTCGTGTGGATGGCATTACACGCAACGTGTTGTTATGTTGTCGTGTCGATGGTATTACATGCAACTTGTTGTTATGTTGTCGTGTGGATGATATTACATGCAACTTGCTGTATTGTGGATCGAATAACATTCAAGTCTGTCTTGTGGATGACAATACAGCATCGTGTATTGTGTTAGTATTGTGGATGGATGATAATATAACAACTTGTGTTGTTTTCGTGTTGTGGATGGATGATAATATTGCAACTTGTGTTGTGTTCGTATTGTGGTGGACAGTATAGCATGCTGGTGTGTTGTGTTCTCTTGTGGATTACCATGCAACAACTTGTGTCTTGTCGATGCTATTACATCCAGCTTTTTGTGTTCTGTTTGTCTTGTGGATGACAATACATCAACTAGATGTGTTGTGCACGGTATTACATACAACTTTTTGTACTCTCTTGTGTATGATTGTATACACAACATGTTGGCCTTACTGCGATTTAAAAGAAAGTTCTAGAATCCATTTCCCACTATCGTGTAACACAGCAAGAAATAAGAGTCAAAACTCGATTTCTGAAAGTATTTTTATTTTTTTAAGAAAGAAGAAAGACGACATGATTCTTAGACTGTTTTGTTTGCTTATCCATGTTGTAAAACGTTGGTCACTGAGATTTTAAAGTATGCCTGGAATACTTGGAATACTGGTATTTAAAAAGGCATCTTAATGTATGTTGCCAGGTAGCCGAAGGCTTCGTTTATACGTAGTAGGTATTTTAAACTTCATGAGGCTTACTTGGCCTGGTGGAAGGTAAAAGAAAGCTATAGTTAATATTTGATACAAAGAATACACGATTTAAGTAGCCGTTTTCTCTGTGTTTTTGAATAAGTGAAAGAAGAAAATTTGCTTTGGTTTGAAATTGTCGTGTTCGCTAATGATTATTACTGCTCTTCGCTTAGTGGCTATTGAAAGACACATCTACAGTTACCCAACAATTATAGGGCACACGGATTACTTGATTGAATTACTCAATTTTTCAAAGCACTTTTGAAAGCACAAAAGAAAAGGATAGTGTTTTAAACTGGCATTACAATTGTTGTGTCCCCTCTATTTGACACAATCTGCAAGCGTGTACAATATGTGTCGTGAGTGTGCTACTATGTTTGGTGTGTGATTTGGAGTAAGACTTGAGGAATTCTGCTGCTGTTTTATAATATTGGACATGCTCAAGAAACCAACAGACATGCAAGCTTGAATCGAAGGTAATTTGTTTCTTTTCCATAAACGTGTATTTTATTGCATCTGTAAGAAACCATAAATAGCTATTTATCTTCAGTCCACTTATTTCGTTAGAGGTGGTGGGGAGGTGCGTCCTCCTTTGTTTCATATTTGTTGTGGCAAGTGAAAATTCACTTGTCACTTTTCAGGCCAATCCCAGCATCTGTTAGCCCCTGGAATATACGAAGCCTATTTGTGAGACTGGTGGAGGTAAAGCGTAAATTTGAGCAAGGTAGACCCGCAGCCTGTCAGGCACCATCTAAGCCGCTCCGCTAGGCACATAACCAAGACCTGTTGTTATGGCCATTTTTTGCGACATATTCTCTGTGGGGCGTGAACCTCTAGAATAATTTAAGTAGATTTTTTTGACTTGAATTTTACCCGAGCAGTGGCCGTTAGGCATACTCTTTTCGACTTCCAACTGCTAAAGTATTTTTAACGTGCGCGTCACTGAACACGGGTGTCTGATCTCACTACTCATAGATCAGGGGAAATATTTACCGGATGAGCCACGTAAAAAAATGCCAGTGTCTCCACCGGGATTTGAACCCGCGACCTCCAGCACCCTAGGCGTACACCTTACATGGAGACCATTGGATCCCCAAAAATATGCGTGGTCAAATGGAAAAACAAATGAAACCCACATTACGACCAATAAGAATTAATCAGGGACAATGAGCAATGACAATAATGAACTCAAATCAACAAGAAAAGAAACATAAAAGATATGAACCGTTATTTGGAGGAAGGCATAATGATATTCAAAGAAGATAAGGAAAGTGGACGATAAGACGGCAGAAGACAGCCACCCACAATATACAGCCACTCACAATAACAAGAGGGCATAGCTACAAGCTGACTAAAGAGAGGTCCAGATTAGATATTAGGAAATATTTTTTTTAGTCAGAGAGTGGTGTCTGCTTGGAATGCATTGCCAGGGGAAGTAGTGGAGGCAGGGACAGTTAATGCATTTAAGAATAAATTGGATGCGCATAGCTTTTAGAGCAAGGTGATGTAAATGTAACTGGTTGTATACAGCCTCTGTAAGGTCTTCTAAACCAGTATAAAGACGTTAAGTTAAGTTAAGACAACAAATAGTAGCAGCAATAGTGGGTTCAAATAAAAATTAAATTTATATTTAAACTTGACATATTTTTTCTTTGATTTTCTTTGACTCCTTTAAGAGCACATAGATTTCAGCACATACACGTTAATACTTCTGTGCTGTGTCGTTCTTTTTCTTCTTCTTCTTCGTACGCAGTCAGACAGTAACCATTATTTTTTCGAAAAAAGCGACGGTCATCCTGAGGCTGTCGCCACTGTCAAAGAGCTTGTCTTGCAGTTCCACTGGTGATGGCCACATCTGCTCTCTCTGATCCTCGTATGTCGGGCAGTTCTGCAGCAGATGTTCAGCGGTCATGTTACCGGTACCGCACGGGCATTCGTCGGTACCACCTATCTTCAATTTGTTGAATAGGTGGTACCTCAGTCTATTGTGGCCAGTGCGAAGTCTGAAGACAACGACCTGCTCTCTTCGGTTCAACTGGTAATAGGCATCGTTTTTGGTGTAACCAGTATGTTCGGTTTCCCATTTGGTCATGTATCTGGCTTTGATAAGCCGTTTTGGCTCTTCGTACGTCATACTAGTATCTGTTTGTGGTAGTCTTGCGCCTTCTTTTGCCAGTATGTCTGCCTCCTCGTTGCCTAGGATGTTGCAGTGTGATGGAACCCACTGTACCACTACCCTTTTTGGTGCGGACTGCTGGCACAGTTTGCAGAGTGCTGCTCTTAAGTCATTAAGCTCAGTGTTTTTCTGGCTTTGTAGCGCTGTGACTACGACGAGAGCATCTGTAAGCAGGACTATATGGCTTTCATTTTCTTTATGTGTCACCATTTCTTCCACTGCCGCCCTCAGTGCCTCTGCCTCCGCTCTGAAATTGCTTGTGTACTTACCAGTAGTGAATGACAGTGTTATTTTTCTGCCATTTGGTAGGTTCAGGAATGCTCCTGCCCCTCCGTTCTGTGTAGTGTTTGTTACAGAACCGTCGGTGTATGCATGGGTCCAGTCCATGCTTGGGTAGTTTTCCGATATAAAGCTTAGGGTAGTATCTCTCCTTTCTTTTTCAGTCTGGCCTTTTTTGTTTCCAATACCTGGTATATTTTCTACCACCTCTGGAAATATATTCTGCCTCCAGGTAGGTTTTCGTACAGTAGTGATGGGTTTTGGTGTTGTTAGTGCGTTTATGGGATCTTCGTACATCTTTGCTTTGGCTATTTCTGCAAAGTTTCTCCGCTTTAGTTTCCCATTTCCCAAATTGTTTGCTGTGTCGTTCGTCCTTTCTCTTTTCCCATCTTCCCATTATCCATCCATTTCAAACAAAATAGCAACAGTTATCTCAGTCAAGTATTTTACTCACTCTTTCAGGATCTGATTATTTTTAGGTTTGGACCAAATTCGTATTCACTTTTGAAACAAATCGCTGCGTGTCTTTTTGATGTTACCACTTCTCACCGTAATAAAGACACACGTACTAATATTATGTGTCACTGGGAAGAGCAATAGTTACAGAAAATAAACGTATTAGTAAATTGTTGATATTTGATTATTTGGCAGAATAAAAATATGGTTAAAAACAAAAACACATTTAAGAAGCAGAACATGTATACTTCAAAATATTGTAACTCTCCTAAATTTGTCCATGGTTTAAAGGGTTGCTGTCCATTGTTCTGGCAATTTTATACATAAGAATGAAGTCCTTCAAAATACAGTTTATTTGATGTATTTTTGTCCATAAATATGGAACATGTAAATGTGTCTCAATGACTCCAGAATCAATAACAATATGAAAAATGTATCGAAGTGGAAGCAGTGACTTGCATTAAAAAAAAAAAAAAGCAACGCGTTTGCGACACCTAGAGCTCTTGTTTTTGTAAAATTTAGTTAAGAGAACTACTCTAGTCATAGCAGTAAAGTATCCGGTCACATAAAAACCTATATCACGTTCTGCGAAACAAAGAAACTTGCCTACCAATAGTGGCTAAAGTAGGGTTTCGTTAAAGAGCCACTTTTGAGGCTATAGGTCTGGAAAGAGTTAATTATCAATTGATTTGGATCGATCACTCCTTTCTATACCTGATTTTGCGCCGTCTTCTTTTTTTCGTATCTTGGGATTTCGGAACATCGACTGATTTTTAATGATGCCATCAAGCAATTGTCTTAAAGTGTTCGACATCTTCTTGTCACTTCCGTATCCACTATTGTCATAATTGCCAAAATGGTCGCTCGTCATCTACATTTTCAGTAGCTGGTGATAAATATTTTCTGCAGGATAATTTTACTACCATTATTGAACCCGAGTTCGAATTGTCAAAACTGCATGAACTAAATTGAAATGACAATACGATGTGAAGCTGCCAATCGTGTCTATGGTTTGAACGAGACGAAAGTAATTGTTCTAGTCACTCTAATAATAACCGAAAAGACACACGTCGATAGCAGAAACAAATGCAAGAATGATAAATTTGAACACATACATACACATTCTGCTTTTTATCAGTTAGTTATGTTCATCATCATCATGTATCATGTCCTTTATAGAACGTCGTTCCCTTCAGAGTCTGTCTGAAAGAAACATGTTCCCTTGCCAAAACTCCAGCCTCCGCCACAGTCATACTCATGCATTCCTGGATATCTTGGTGCCATCGTCTTCTGGTCTACCCCTTCCTCTTTTGCCTGGCACCATACATTCCATCACTGTTCTCGCGAGACCGTTGTGTCTTTTGATGTGACCAAAGTATTTGCATTGTCTAGCCAAAATGGAATTGATAAACCAGTTCTCCTCTACGCTCAAATTAAATTGTAATGTTATCATTGTGAAATTAATGTTCTAATGATTTGCCTGTGTGTACGGTATGCATTTGTACAAGTTTGAATATTGTCAATGCAGGGAATAATAAGCTGTATTTTGTTAGGTATCTCTAAAATAATTTTAAACTTGAAGTATGCAAAGGCAAAGGCCCCCGTCCATCGCACACCATGATGGCATCATTTATTTTGATAGTGATAATTTTAGTGAAGTTTAACTTTTTATCCCCACTCGTTCGTCTCGAGTCGCCCGACCCCAGTGGCAAGTCAAAGACAAGACGACTAGGAGGTGGCTACGAGATGCGGGGAACTCCGCATCAAGCACACGTGAAAAAAAACGGCGGAGCCCGGAGTCGAACCCCACACCACCTGAACACGAGGCCGACGGCTTAACCACTTCGCCACGAAATCACCAAACTTAAATTAACTTCCATACTTATTGAGTCTGGCACCCACTGTACTATTGTCTGGCTGTTTCCAACATTTCTATATTAGTGAACTTGTCATACAAGTAGGTACAACACGAGTGCTAGACCTCAGCAAGAGACAGCAGACGAAATGGTTCGATCATGTGACAAGTCAAACACCAGATAGTATCCCTCAGAAAGCAATGCTAAACAGATACAATGGATACAAGGTCACAGGCCGATCACGTGATAGAATTAATAGTTGTTCATCACAAGTGATGAAGACCACTCTCTTTGTTCAGTCATGTGGACAGTCGTATCTCTTGCTGTGTCTTCTGAAATGGGTGACTTGCGCGGGTGATTTGGATTAAAGTGAGGAAGAAACTGCGCCTTTTTGTCAACCTCACTCACAGAGCCTAAGCTACCTTTTGCCAGTGGCAAGACATTCATCGAGGCGACTGGAGATAGCATAGTATGCAGATTTTGCCTCAGGGTTACCACCGAAGCCTTTCCGTAAACATGTAACCCGCAGGGTAGAAACATGGGATGGCATCTAACGCAGTTTGTCGTGCCTTTTCGATAACCACAAGAGGTCGTATGGACAACACTAAGCGTGTTAGTGAGTCTGGCATCTCTCCCCAGTTGTATTCAGATCATCATAGTAGCATCTAAAATTCCCACACGCCAAATTCGTGAAGGTGAACCAGCAGAACTAACCCGTGAAATACGATACAGATATAAGCGTAGTGCCATTCAGCCGGCGTCCAGACCAGGATAAACGGATGGAAGAAATCACAAAAAAGGAACGAAATAACAAGTCCAGACGAAAAACAACACCACTTTTCCATGAACACAAGTGTAAGTCGTCGACTAGTGTGAATTCCAGGCAAATCCATGGTCTGGCGGCATCCATAATGATCCAAAACAGTAGAGAAATGTAGACTCGCAGCCAGTTATGGCGCCATCTTTGCCAGATAGATGAATAGCAAAAATAACACAAGTGGTAAAGCTTCCCCCTTGTAGGAAGCTATTAACTTAACTTAACGTCTTTATACTGGTTTAGAATACTCTGCAGAGTCTGTATACAACCAGTTTCAATTGCATTTCCTTGCTCTTAAATCTATGCGCATTCAATATATTTTTTAATGCATTAATTCTTCCTACCTCCACTACTTCCTGTGGTAATGCAGTCCAAGCATTCACCACTCTCTGACTAAAAAATATATATAAACACCTCTCTTTAGTAAAATTGTAGCTAAGCCCTCTTGTTGTTTTAGGTGGTTGTATTTTGAAAAAAACAACTTGTTATAGTTTAAATTATCCTTTCCTTAACTTATCTTATAGACCTGTATTAGGTCCCCTCGAATTCTTCTCTGTTCTAGACACTGTAGGCCGATTGTTCTGAGTTTGTCCCCATAATTGTCATTCTGGAATCCCACTATCAGCTTTGTCGCTCTTTGTTATATCCTTTCTAGCATGTTTATTTCTCCTCTACTATAAGGAATCCACACGTGTATACAGTACTCCAATCTAGGTCTAACTAATGCTTTATAAAGTTTGACAATCACTTCCTTGTTTCTGTTTAATATTTCTTTTGTATCATACCTAATATTGAAATTTGCCTTTTTCACTGCTACCTGGACTTACTCACACACCTTATCTATATGATCTATTATAACTCCTAGGTCCCTTTCCTTTTCTTTCTTTCTAATATTGTTCTAGCGCCCGGTCAAGAAACCTCTTTGTAACCTGACGCTAAAAGGAACATGCAGGATACAAAGCGAAAATGAGAAACCATACCTTTGGGAGCGTTCGGTACGCGGGTCATTTGATACAATAATCACGATTTCAACCTCACGATTTCAACCTCAAGTTTCAACCTCCTGTTCATGGAAACGGGCTGTGTCACAGCAGTTTGGTTAACGAGGTGGGAATTAACACTGAAATCACTATATTGGTGAGTTTACTGAAAATCCTCGCTTTGCACTACAGCGAGTAAGACCTGGGTCCACTTGCTCATTTGAGTACTTAATTCACCCCAAACAGAGTTCCATGGGCTCTCATCCTACGTATTTGACAGCTGATAACTGTAACGGGACATTCTATTTCGAGTTAAGGAGAGGAGAGGTCGATATAATTTTATTTTAAATAAATAAGTAACGGTTTAGAAAAAGAAAGAAGTGTAGAAAAGATGCTAATCCTAACCCTACCCCAATTTAAACATAACCATAACCTAACCTAACCCTAACACTAATCTAACCCTAATATAACCATAACCTAAACATAACTTAACATAAGAAATTCATTTCTAAGACAGTGGTAGTAAGCAGAATATGAAGCAGACATTCTCGTCAATTCTCGCAGAATTTTTGACTCACTAACAGTTAAAAAGTGGACTTTTCTGGGACATTGCTACCTCAACTCCGTTGCTAAAAATATATATTTCTTTTATTTGTGGTGAATTACGACACAAGTACCCTCATTTGCACCACATGTTGTAAGAATATTTAATGTAACGCCCTACCAAAGAATCATCGTCAAGATTCGACTCAGCACGAGTTGATGGATGCTTGCGTCAGCCAAGCAAAAACTCACAAAGACCTTACTCCGCCTCCAAGAGACGGCCATGGAAACAGCCAGCACTAGTCTGGCTAAGATAATAGGTTTCGCAGTGGAAGAGCAGCACAGATGGTGCCTAAACGGCTGCAGGCCTATTTTGCTCTCGAATTTGAGTCTATCGTGCATGTCGCCGGGCCACGAGTTTGACTGAAATTCATACTAATCGAAGACTTATACTTGTGTTCTCGAAAACGTGATGTGGTGTCACATTTGGATTAATTAATTCGTTGGGTTTGTGTTTTTCTTTTTTACTATCTACCCAAATCCATTGGTTTTTTCAGTTACTCTGTGTCGTTTTTTCACGGTCCAGTGCACACAGATGAACGTGGCAAAAATGGCACAATTCAATCTGTTTGCGGAAAGTGCCAGTTTTGATGCGACTAGAAATATTCACACAGGTCAACGATGGACTCACGCATCAGATAACCAGAGAACCTGTCCCAAGTCACAGAGTATTCGGACTCCATTTTGGCAGCCGGGAGGGATTTCGCTCGTCGAACTCTCCGTGACAACCCGACTTGGACATGATGGTAGTCGCTCGAACGCTGGAATCTACGAGGCTCTGTTGTCTGTGTGAACATTCAATGGGAAGGCAAACACGGTTTCCTAAAATATCCAGCTAAAACCGGATGTGTCATGCCGACAAGCTCAGATATCACAGTCTCGCTGTAAACTACGACACTGCACCACAACATGATGTTCAGGACGAGCACATAAGAAGAAAATACCGTTTCAAACCTTTAATTCACAAATTGTCTTCTCTTCTTCTTCTTTATATTGAGGATGATGCAGTAGCACGGGGTAGTAATTGTGCCTGACAAAACACGAAAGGTTCAAATCCTCTTTTGCAGAATTTTACTAAACTTAACGTCATTGGACTGGTTTAGAAGATTCTGTAGAGTCTATATACAACCAGTTTCTTCCATTCCGTGTCTTATCTTCCCAATAACTTCAAGAGTTCGTAGGGGCATCAGTTAGGGTGTGAGAGATGTGTCTTGGGCATGTTGCTAACCGAGCAGGGCCCAATCTCTTCCGGAAGATGTGTTAATCCATCTCTGACCAGTGCGTACATTTCCCATGCATACTTCTCTTTCTTTGCGTCCAGGATCTTTTGGTCATGCTATATCTGCAGGCCAGTCGCCATGATGAAGTTTGAAGTCTTCACCAGGTCGGAGCGTCTGCCCTAAAGCTTTTGTCTCTGCTCCACACCATTTCTCATGTCCCTATAGAGTGGACATTCCTGTAGATTCTGGTCCCCTGTTGCACATGGCTAGCCATAGTAAAACCGGTACTGTAAGCAAACAGCGTGAAGGGCGCTAAACTCGTGAAGTCCAATAGTGTTCGCTGGACCGCGGAATTACGACGCAGGGTAACCGAAATACTATTTAAAATAGTCGAAGACCATGCCAGGTTAATCCGAGGAAAAATCACCACAAAATGAACGAACTAACTAATCCAAATGGAAAACTACAATACGTTTCCAGGGACTAGTGTAAATCGTCGACTAGTGTGACTTCCAGTCAAATCCATAATGGACTAAAACAGAAAGACAAAATGAGATCTGCCGCTTTGTAGGCGCCATCTTTGCTGCCGTATCCCTTTCAAGTGCCCAAGTGGCAGAACTAATAGAACATTTGTTTCTGGCACAAAGTACAGAAGTGGAATTCGTACGCAGATCGCCGCTCTGTCTGACCTACATATATATAAATACATGGGCTATAGTTATGAAGAATACACAGCAATTCAGGAAACGGTACAAACCACCTAACAAAAACTGGCACATTGTAAAATGTGGTTCCTAGCATCTGATATCTGGTGGTTTTGTGGCGTATGAGTCTTCCTGTTTTAGCTTTAACTTCTTTATGCTGGTTTAGAAGACTCTGCATAATGTATACACCCAGTTTCATCTACTTCACTGGATCTAAAAATAACTACGTGCATCAAATCAATTCTCTAATTCATTAACTGACACTGCCCACACTATTTCCTGTAGCAGTGCATTCCAAGCATTCATTACTCTCTGGCTAAACAAATAAATATAATTCCTTATATCTAATCTGATCTTTTCTTTAATTTTTTTTTAGCTGTACCCTCTTGTTTTTTTAAGGAGACTGTACTACTGTACTTAAATTTGTTATAATCTAATTTTACATTTCCCTTGATTAATTTGTGCGCGTTGGCCGTTTGCATCTTGTCAGACGATGACATTTGGTGATTTGGGAAAAGGAACTGCAGTCTATGACGACAAAGAACGCACAGCAAGAACAATCCTAGCAGAGAACATACGTATTGCACAGTATGTGCAGCGAAATAAAATATGTTTGCGATTCACCACATTTTCTCCACAGCACAAAAGCCATGGCTGAATTATACAGACCATGTATTGTCCTTGCAACGATCTCTTTCTGTCTCTCTCTCTCCCTTTCTATCTCTCTCTCTCTCTCGGCCTGCTTTGTATTCATCCAAGAGAAAAGTGATACCAATACATTTAGCACAAGACAGAAGCTGACCATTCAGCAAGCAATTTTCTATCTGTACGTCACTCAGAGTTTTAACCAAAGACCAGCAGACATTGAAGGGAAAGGGTCTGCCCGCACCGCCATGTACAACTCACAGCTGATATTGCATTTCCAGTTTGGAGTTGGCCGTTTCCGTCATGTCAGACAATGATAATTTGTGCTTTGGGAACTGAAACTCTTCTCCATAGCGGCAAAGAATGTGATAAACGCATAACCTTGTATTAAATCACCTCTTATTCTTCTCTTTTCTAGACACTGTAGTCCAGTTTTTCTGTCTTTCCTCATAACTATAACCTTGTATTAAATCACCTCGTATTCTTCTCTTTTCTAGACACTGTAGTCCAGTTTTTCTGTCTTTCCTCATAACTATAACCTTGAATTAAATCACCTCGTATTCTTCTCTTTTCTAGACACTGTAGTCCAGTTTTTCTGTCTATCCTCATAACTATAACCTTGAATTAAATCACCTCGTATTCTTCTCTTTTCTAGACACTGTAGTCCAGTTTTTCTGTCTATCCTCATAACTATAACCTTGAATTAAATCACCTCGTATTCTTCTCTTTTCTAGACACTGTAGTCCAGTTTTTCTGTCTATCCTCATAACTATAACCTTGAATTAAATCACCTCGTATTCTTCTCTTTTCTAGACACTGTAGTCCATTTTTTCTGTCTTTCCTCATAACTATAACCTTGAATTAAATCACCTCGTATTCTTCTCTTTTCTAGACACTGTAGTCCATTTTTTCTGTCTTTCCTCATAACTATAACCTTGAATTAAATCACCTCGTATTCTTCTCTTTTCTAGACACTGTAGTCCATTTTTTCTGTCTTTCCTCATAACTATAACCTTGAATTAAATCACCTCGTATTCTTCTCTTTTCTAGACACTGTAGTCCAGTTTTTCTGTCTTTCCTCATAACTATAATTTCGGAATCCCACTATCAGCTTTGTCGCTTTTCTTTGTATTCTTTCAAGTATGTTTATATCTCCTCTTCGTCAATGACTCTACACCTGTACACAGTACTCCAATCTAGGTATATCTAATGCTTTATACAGTTTTACGATGATTTTAGTTTTTAATATCACTGAACAGTGGATGCTCAAACGGTCTGAACACCAACTACTGAGAAAGTTGACACGTGTTCTAATCGCAGTAGTTTTGTTTTGAAGGCAGCCATCGACTCAGATTGACTGCTTGCATCAGAGTCAGCCAACTACAGCTGACTCTATTCCTCCTGCACGCGGCGGCACTGTTAACATACTGCCCTAGTGTAATCTGGCTAATGGAATAGTGGGAAGGCAACCCTGTTAACAGAAATCCGATCTGATCGAAAGACGGGCATATCGCAGCTCGTTGTAATAAACTATAACACAATTTCACAACATCCATTTCAAGACGAACGTCTAATAATAATAATAATAATAATAATAATAATAAGAAGAAGAAGAAGAAGAAGAAGAAGAAGAAGAAAAAGAAGATGAAGAAGAAGAAGAAGAAGAAGAAGAAGAAGAAGAAGAAAAAGAAGAAGTAGAAAAAGAAGAAACCTAGTCAAAGTTAGCTATTTGAAATCCCTCCCCTTATCTCAACCACCACTTCCCCAACATCCACCCCCTGCCCCCACACAAAAAAATGACATTTCCAATTCGATCTTTATAATTGTGTAGGCCAGATTAACAGCAAGTTACATAACAACTACAAAATATATTTTCATTGCAGGTATAGGTAATAAATGCATCGATGTGCGATCATCTTTTTCACATACCAAACGAAAGAAAATATTTTCACATATAAATCATTTTGAGCTAGAAGTAACAAGTGTTGAGTGCATTCCACGTCCAAGTGGCACCACAAGCCGTTTTGAAATGTTTTGTACCGGAAGTATTAGCTTTTTCTTGACGAAAAGATTTCTAACCAAAAGTGTATTTTGGTAATTTTTTAGCGGACGTTAATTCTTTACAAAAATGTGTTGACGGGATATGTCTTGAGTTGAATATAGAGTCTGTGAAAATTAGCATACCTAATTAGGCCAGCATGTTGGATTATTCCCCATGATGAGCAATGCATGACCTGTGGCGGTCAGCGACCCAAGGCTGACTGCTAACGCCAGGGCCAGCGACCCAAGGCTGACTGCTAGCGGCAAGGCCAGCGAGCCAAGGCTGACTGCTAACGCCAGGGCCAGCGACCCAAGGCTGACTGCTAGCGCCAGGGCCAGTGAGCCAAGGCTGACTGCTAACGCCAGGAGCAGCGACCCAAGGCTGACTGCTAACGCCAGGGCCAGCGACTCAAGGCTGACTGCTAGCGGCAAGGCCAGCGACCCAAGGCTGACTGCTAGCGGCAAGGCTAGCGAGCCAAGGCTGACTGCTAGTGGCAAGGCCAGCGAGCCAAGGCTGACTGCTAGCGGCAAGGCCAGCGACCCAAGGCTGACTGCTAGCGGCAAGGCCAGCGAGCCAAGGCTGACTGCTAGCGCCAGTGCCAACGACCCAAGGCTGACTGCTATCGGCAAGGCCAGCGACCCAAGGCTGACTGCTAGCGCCAGTGCCAACGACCCAAGGCTGACTGCTAGCGTCAGTGCCAACGACCCAAGGCTGACTGGTAACGCCAGGGCCAGAGCTGCCAAGACCCTCCTACATTTTCACGCGGTGATCTTGGAAAACAGGCTGCAACTGGCCACACTGGCTAAGGAGAAGGGCTTAAAGAGTATCCAAAAATTCGATGCTGAAGTCCGATGTCTTGTAGCGAAAGGTGAAAATATCGCAGTCAAGCTGTAACTCCGTCACAACGTATTCCGCTCTATGGACAACATCCTGCTACTTGCAAAGCCATATTCGGGGCTTAGTACCTGCCAAAGACTGATGCGTCGGACCTAAATGTGCAAATGCGCATTGAAGCTGTAAACTAGCCACACAACACAACCCGTTCTCCGGACTGCATCCTGCTACTTGCAAATTCCGGTTCAGGGCTTGGTAGCGAGAGATTGAGAACGAACGAAGAAGAAGAAGAAGGAGTAGATAAGCAAATGATAAACATGCTTTCCCCGGTGATAAAGTACTATTAGCGTAGTTGTTGAGCACTAGCTTTTTCTGGTGCGGGGTACGAATTCCGCAATCAGTACGCCCAAGTCGACCGAACTGTAAATGCATACCTGGCGTACAATTAGGGAAGTTGTTGTTGTTGTTCAATGTACACAATGAGTAGGATTACCCTTTTGTGCGCTTTGAAAAGGACGTTAAGTGGATGGTTATCGTAGATCTGGAAATGCTAGGGTCCTAATTATTAAGTGTTAATGTTTTGTCACCTTTGTTGTCTTAGAATAGTTCATTTTTATATTCTGTCAATTTGGTTTATTTTTCTCATCAACCAAGGTGTCCCGGCTGCTGTTATCCCTACATCATCTTCATCCATGTGCCAATTTGTCGTGTTATCAAATATTCTTTATTTCTTGCTGTGTTTGTTTTTCTCATATCTTCTTTGACCTTGAGTTTTGATTATATCCACTGTTCTTTTGCTTGTTGGCAAATAGAGCGTATCGCGTTGCTCAGTGCCCTATATTCTGAAGAGTTTGTTTGCTCTTTTTCTTTCGTTTATTTAGCTGAAGATGTAGTTTGTCATTCATATTTGATGTTTCATAAACTGTTATTAGTAGACTCACTGACTGAATGACTGGCTAACTAACTAAAAGGACATTTATTTGGAGAATTTGTTTGATAATTAAAAACTAGAGACTAGATTTTGAGAGATTTTTCTTGAGAGGACTTGAAAATTAAAAACCCTCATATGACTTCATGGATCTCAACTAGTGTTTTTTTTCGTAGACTCTTATATGAATGTCATGGACTAACTAGACTCTCAGGCTCTCATAGGACTATGCAGGCCAAAACATCTTCTAAAACCACTAGAGGACCTCCTGAAATATAAGTTCTTCGCAGACTCTCAAAGGACTTCGGGGACCAGAACTTCTTCAATGACCCTAAGAGGATCTCGCATACACTAAATTCTTCTCAGACTCTCAAAGGACTTTGCAGACAAAAACTTCTTCAAAGACTGCGAGGATCATGTGTACACCAACTTCTTCGCAGACTCTCAAAGGACTTCGCAGACCAGAACTTCTTCAAAGACCCTAAGATTATCTCGCCTACACCAACCTCTTTATATACCTTGATAACACTTCAAAGCCCAAAACTTGTTTGTAGACCCTGAAACGACTTACCTCTTCACATATTGAGAACCGCTGCTATTTACTGGATTGAGTTGACAGCCCCGTTTATTAAAAAAACTATCAATCGCCTTTTACAGCCCAAACAGGGTGGTGAAATGTGCCTATTCGTTAGAAGGCTTAAAATTCAAACGTAGATTCGCAAGACTACCTTCCACATAATTTCATGTCACATGCCTGTTGCACTATTGACAGCTATGGGTGAGATACGGCTGTCGTTTGTCGGTGAACAATGTTAGGGTTAGGTTATATAGTGTCGATATTTACAGCATTTCATACAGATCTGACAACTTCCTTTACAATCATCAATCATTTGCTCTTCTCGTCTTGTCAGACGATAGTAATTGTGCTATTAGCACAAAGCCCGGACAGAAATATAGAGACCAGGTGTTGCCCATGCAGTATGGTCCCTCTCTCGGTCTGCCTGGTTTACTCCAAGGGAAAGGTAATACCAATACATTTGGAACAAGGCAAGCTGCAGAAGTTGCCGGATCAGCAGAGCAATTCTATATCTGTTCGCCTGTTGGGGTTTCACTCCTAGACCAGCCGCCAACCAAGGTTAAGGGCCCAGTCTGCCCTGCCACAACACTCCGCTGAGGTTGTCTTTCCTCGCTCTAGAATAAGGCATTGTATCCTCTTGCGTGTACAGCTTCGCACATCGTCGGTTGTCAGGTTTGGTAGATGCTGACCAACTTTCATTTGCCATATCTGACAAAATCCGGCAAGATACGCCAGTATCTTATCTACAAGGCTTCAGAGGGTTTTAAATCAGAGTTTTCCTTCTCCTGGATGAGCTGCATTTCTAGGTTTTCGAGCCTCATTTGTCCGAAACTACTGGTTTTAAGGCGCCAGTGACTCGCCTTCCGTCCCTTTTCCTGTTAGTCAAAACAGTTCCGCCGCGCGAAGGCCAGGAGATGGACTTTGTTGTCAGAGGCTATATGAGACGCACGCCGTGGGAGCATTTAGTTCGTGTTGAGAGTTCATCCACAACTTCACCCCCGGCAATAACAACATTTAGTGCCTAACGCTGTTCCTTTACAACATAACGCTGAATATATGCAGTCAAACTATGTGTCAATAATATATGAAACACTTTAAGAATTAGTAGCCAGCGTTTGAGAGGGGTAGAGTGCTAGTTTATCACAGAGAAGTATCCGGTTCGACCCCCAATCTCAGCACGTTTAATTCGACCCAGCTGTATAATGGTACCTAGTTTAAACACCAAAACAATAATCAATCAATGGTGTTAAACAAACACTTCAGAGGCATGGATTGAAAATAGCAGAGACCATACAGATATCGCACACACAACATTCCTGCATCTCTCCACGTCGTATAATAACACAAGTGGACAGATGGAATAAGACAATAGTGAGGGTTGTGAATGGTCTCTTGTAAATGGGCATAATGAAGCTCTTCATTCTCACTTAAGCTCCAGTTGTATTAGTTTATGTCGTGGTCTTTGCGGCTGGTCGGTTCTTATATTAGGCTGACACGATGTTTGACATCTAGGCATACGACCTTTGGGATAAGTCTAGTCAATGCAAATTCTCATCTTGCAGTCTTTGGGTCAATTCATGTTCTCATCTTGCAGCTAATAAGTTAATCCAAATTCTCATCTTGCAGCTAATAAGTCCATCCAAATTTTCATCTTGCAACCTTTGGATCACACAGAAGACCGTGTTGCACCTTTAGACCAACCAGTTTTCCCTCATCGTGGTATCTTTGTAGCTTTGGGACCGTTGAGCGTGTACAGAAGCTGCCCTTTAACTTATAACACGCGACCATTTACTTAGTTAACTAGTTTTTTGTCCACTTGTCCTGTTGAGCGTCGTGGGGAGCTGAAGTCGTCTGTCCTGTGCCAAGTGCGTTGTGTCGGTCAATGTGGGCCCGCGTCGCTGCGCAATCACTCTAATGTCATCTAGCCACAGGCATCGCGGCCGCCTTTTTGCCCAGTAGCCAAATCTACCTGCATTGTAAGCCATCAGTGGAAGTTGATGAGGGTCCATTCTCATGATATGAACAAACCAACTTATTTTTTGCCTGCAAATGTATTCTGTACAAGACGTAGTGCCGACCATACTTCGAATGTCGTCGTTCCGCATTCTATCTTTCTTGGCAACACCGATGACCTTCCTCAAACACTTCATTTCACACTTCGAAATTCTGTCTCATGAGCCATTGAAAGAGACCATGTTTGGCACCGGTAACACATTTAACGAGGCCATTTAACTTCACTAATGCGGCCTTTCAGCCATTGAATATAACTTGAAGTTGCCAATCAAATTAATACCCCCCCATGGAAGACCTTTGCACATGACTGCTTCTCCTGACACTACCATCACGCAAGGTGTTCCCATCGCAGAGCGGAATACACTCTCTTAGGCTCAGAGAAATAGCACAATGCCTGAAGGCGCATAATGTGCAACAGCGTGACTGCCGGCTCCACCCATGTGTGTACCACGCTCGGTAAGACTTGTCACGCCAGGTTATGACATTACAGCAATATGAGATCATATCTCACAACACAGGTCTGATGTTATCGCTAGCGCATGGCTGGGTAACTAGGAGTATTACAACGAGGGATGGTCAAAATGTTTTGCACTTTTGTGTGAAGGAGTCAAGGTACTTTCTTGTAAATTGGTGTGAACTTTAGCCCGTTTCTGTAAATACTCTCCGATACACTTTTCCCATCTATTCTTCACCTTCCTGATCCCCTGCTTATAGAACTTCTCCGTCTGGGCCCAGAACCAGGTCTCAAGTTCAATAATCAAGTCCTGAAAGTCAGAAAAACGACGTCTACGAAAAGTATCTTCATATTTTCGAAGGGAGGAAGATTAAAGTCTGGTCAGGTAAAATATACTGGTCAGGGATGTGATACAGGGTCAGGCAAAATATACTGGTCAAGGATGTGATACAGGGTCAGGCAAAATATACTGGTCAAGGATGTGATACAGGGTTAGGCAAAATATACTGGTCAAGGATGTGATACAGGGTCAGGCAAAATATACTGGTCAAGGATGTGATACAGGGTCAGGCAAAATATACTGGTCAAGGATGTGATACAGGGTCAGGCAAAATATACTGGTCAAGACCCTCACCTTGACTTTCCTGCAGTAAAAAGTAAAGTAAAGTAACCGATAGCATTACTGCTGTAGGGGCGTGAGGTGTTAGCGATCTGACATTTCAAAGGCTCGGTTATATGAGGGCGGTAGCCATCTCCTCTCCCTCGTCGGTTTTACTTCCCGGACTGGATCGGTACCAATTTAAGGCTGGGTCGAACCTGGTGTCGTTTCGGCCTGAAAAAACATTACCGCTTTAACTGAGGAATGAACCCAGGACCATTCAGATGCGAAGCCAGCTCGCTAACTACTCCGCCACGTGGCTTCCTTGCTTCATTGCAGTACTCTCTGGAAACGGCCTGTTTTCATGGCAGCCTGCTAACAAGATGAGATATCAACGAGATCTCTGTAGTAGTGAGTGACACGGAGATGAAGCCAAGAATAGCACAACCGCCTAGAGGACGCCGGTCCACCTTCATCAGCAAGCTCCGGATGTGAGGAAAGCTACAACAACCCGTCACTTAACCTCCTTTTCAGGGCGCACAAAAGAGTAATCCTACTTGTTGTTGACATTCAACAACAAAATGTTTGGGAACAGGAAAAAGTCATTAGGTTGTAAGTCTGTTGAGTATGGTGGATGGGGAATGATTTCATATCTGCACGTTTTTCATATTCGAGCGAAAAGATGAATCTTCTTCTTCTTCTTTGTTCGCTCTGAATCTCCCGCTACCAAGCTCTGAAAAAAGCTTAGCAAGTAGCGGAATGTAGTCCAGAGAACGGAATGCGTCGTGGTTTACAGCTTGACTGCGATATTTGAACCGTTCGGTCCAACACATCCGACTTCAGCAAGCATTTTTAAGTACCGGGTTGCCTTCCCTCTTCGATCCCTTCTACTTTGCCATTCTGCTCTGTTGCAGCCTGTTATCCAGGATCACCGTGTGGAGGTGTAGAAGGGTCTTGGCAGCTCTGGATGGCTGACCCTGACGCTAGCAGTCAGCTATGGGTTGCTGACCACTGCAGCTCATGTGCTGCTCAGCATCTTGATCCCGAAAATATAAATGACTGCAAAGACTTGGAAATGTACCTGCTTCTTGGTTCTTAGTTCGACCCGTTCTTCGTCAAGGGGTGGTCACCCTTGAGCGGGTCCCAACTCAGGTTCCAGTCGTTTCTGTCACAGGCGCGTGTCGTCCAGTTGGATAGTAGTCCGTCTGTTGTGGGGTCGTGAATGATGTGCATGTCTAGTGAATCTCGCCAGAGAGTTGAGGGCCGTTTCCGAGGTTCTTTTTTGTCGCGTGGGTACCACATGGCGGTTTTAGTACTCCATCGTTCGTTTGTCGTCTATGTTACTCCATCGTTCGTCTTGTGGTCTATATGGCCTGCCTAACGGTGTTGTGAGTGGTTGACGTATTGTAGGACATCTTTGATGTGGGCCATTCCCCGGATGTAGCGATTGTGTAATTCGTTTTGCCGCTGTTGTCTGAGAGTTATGCGCCCCATGCGTCTTTCAAGAAATGCGTGTGCTGTTCTCTGTTGGCTCTCTGCTGCTTCTGTTAGAGACCAGGTTTCGTTACCATAGCAGAGTGCTGGTAGGAATACCGAGTCCAAGATGTCCGCATGTAGTATGGTGTCTTGTGTGGTATCTCTTGCTGTCATGATAGAGTTGATGGCTGCCCAGCCTTATACTATCTGGAAAAAATGTTATCTGCAGTGGTGGCATCTGGTTTACATGGGAGTGACAAGATGGATCACATTCTTAGTGATATGTCTGTCATTTGTTTCAGTGGCTGTTTTTGTAATAATAATTATTGTTAATCCTCTGTGTCTTCGTCTTCATTGGAAGTTTTGCATCCCCAAGTTTATGTTGTTTATATATATATATATATGTATATATAATCATGTCACCAGCCATAGCAATGACTCCATTGTGGAAACCTCGGGAAAGGGTAAGGCTACCGGAGTAAACCCAGAATAGAAGCCTCTAAGGCGGGTGGGTTATCGAGAGGTGGGTCATGCAGAATGGGCACCCCAGGCTCTCCATATTCAGCCTCAAGGTTTGCGCCTAGAAAAAGCCACTCCAATCTCCCTTTAACTGGACAAAACTCTCAGGGCATCACCTGCATGGTCTACAGCTTGGCCTACTTTATATAGACCGTCTGACGCACCGGCAATACCTATTGAAACGGCACATTCCACAGCGGACTAAATGAGGGAACTCATATTGTGCCAAGGTTTATAATCAATACATGCTCCACACTGAGAAATAAAACAAATTCACGGTACAAAATACAAGAAATCACTGTTGAGAGTGATCCTTTCACATAATCCTGCCATGAAACCAATTGCACATCCATCTTTGTTTCTCGAACACTCTATTATGGTTGCACTGATAGTGGACACATGCACGTTTCGTTATTTAGTCAACCGTAGAATGTGACGTTTCAACTGGATTTCTCTGTTCATTCAGAAGGCCTGTATCTACAGTAGACTATGGTCTTCAGAGACTGAGACGTCAATGATGATCTAGGTGCTCTTTGTGGACATGAGGCCAAATCTTGGTCAGAATGTTCACTCTACCCTTAGACTACTCTTGGTATCCTTATATTCCCTGCTCAAGCGATAGGGCGTGTGTTAATTGGAGCACAGCTATGCTTTCCTTACACATCAAATAAAGTAGGTCTATAGGAAACGGACAGTAATTTCAGAGACGAACTTGCAACCCTTCTCAATGCGACAATTCCTTCCTAGGCGAACAGACATCCTTTCTCAGAGCTGGTCAATTTTATACTACAGTATATTTTCATCGCGAACAAACATCCCCTCTCAAGACTTCAGTAAATGTGTAGGGCTGACAAAGAACCCTTTTCAAGGCTACTGTTAATGTGAAGGGCTGATAACCAACCCTTTTCAAGGCTACAGTTAATGTGAAGGGCTGACAAAACAATCCTTTTCAAGGATTCAGTTAATGTGAAGGGCTGACAAAACAACCCTTTTGAAGGATACAGTTAATGTGAAGGGCTGACAAAACAACCCTTTTCAAGGCTACAGTTAATGTGACGGGCTGACAAAACAACCCTTTTCATGACTACAGTTAATGTGAAGGGCTGACAAAACAACCCTTTTCAAGGTTACAGTTAATGTAAAGAGCTGACAAAACAACCCTTTCAAGGCCTTCTTCGACAGTGTTCATTTTAAGACAAAATAATAGCGTTTTTCAAGGCAACTGTTCATTTTAAGGACTTAACAACCTTTTCCAAAGCGATAATCCATTTACATAGCTTACAAACTGCACTCCACTAGACTACTGTTCGTTTCTGGTTTAAAAAATAGCACGATTATAGAAGAAGAAGAGGAAGGAGAAGAAAAGAGAGTGAGAAAAAGTAGTTAGAGATATTTAGCTGAAAAATAAGTTTAAAATAAATTTAGAATCAAAGCAGCCAATTTAACACTCTCGCAGTGATAAAAGAAAAAAAAATACAACACACACAGCGCAGGGTACGACAGGTACTGTTCGAGAATCTACTTCTGCTGTCCATGGTTCACTCCATGTGAAACATATGGTCACCATTTGTTGTTGCTTATGTTGTTGTTGCTTAGATGTTTGCCTCACTAGTTTCTACTGGTGGAGGCGCGCCATTTTCCACCCCAGACCGTAGTCCATTGGGCGATATCAGGACGCATTAACCAGTGCTTGGATGAATGTATGCGTCTGTATGTACATATGCTAGGTTTGTGCGCCCTCAGAAGCTAGCCCAACCAAAGTTCAATGGAAGGGCCTCATCATGAGGGCGCGTGTGAAAGTTGTGCAGGAGTGTGATTGTTGGACAGAGTCAAATGAAACAGGGGGAGGTAAGAAGAATGGGAATAATCGTCCCCAGGGTGAGCCCCATCATATGGTCACCAGTGAATGTTGTGTCTCACATGAAGCCTGTGTCAAAGTACGTAATATGTTCTTACAGCAGTGGGTTTTGGGCACCACGTCAGACAGTTTTGGGCACCACGTCAGACAGTCCTGAGCACCACATCAGACTTCATGTTTCCTATGTTCAACCACGTGGATTGCTTTATCATCCCTCCTCAACATGTCATCCAGCATGTTTCCAGAATGTTTGACAGATCATCAGATGGTCTAGGTCTTGTATGGCTCCACAGTCGCATGCTTCATCATCTATGTATCCCCATCTCTATAAGTGCACTCCTGCATCGTGATACATCAGTTCGACAGTTTACAGTATTCACATTCTTCGCTCCTCTTTCGGGCCTGATACCATACGGTCGATAAAAGTAATTTGATAAAATTCAAAACACACTTGATACCTGACAGAATTGCGCTCGCCCAGCAGAACGCGCCATGAAAGGAAAGTCTAAACCAAATTTGCAGCTGAAAGACACATTCGGCTTTATATAAACCGTCACTCATTTCTTCATTCACCTCACCTATTTGATCCACGGCGCATCAAAGGAACGGTATGGCACAACTATGGAGGGAAATGAATTTGGGTGTTCTTGAAACTGTGCCAATAATTATAAAGAAAAAAAAAAGTATTTTTAGCACTTATGTGACTGTTATTTTTTCAGATGTGTGATATATTTTGAACTGGATATGCAGGGGCGATGATCAGAAACTTGGAGAACGGGAGCGGTTATTCAGAGGACACTCCAGTCGTTTGCCAATAAATGTTTACGGAGGATAATGGATATAAGTTGGCTAGACATGATGAAGAAGGATGACGCGTGGGGAAAGAAGCCAACAAAAAATAGTGGAGTAACAAATCAAACGTAAGAAACGGGGTTGGCTAGGACACACGCTATGGAAAGCACCATCAAACGTGGCCAGACAGGCCCTGACATGGAATCCGCATGGGAGGGGTAGGGGGAAAAGAGGGGAAGCAATAAACACCTGGAGAAGAGACTGAAAATAAACTTTGATCTCTGGGTCTCAACTGGAGAGAAATAGAAAGGACAGTTCAAGACTGAACTTGCTGGAGAAAAGTTGTCAATGGCCTACGCCGCGAAAGGAGCGACGTGCATTGATGATGGTGATGCAGTAAGGTATTGATTATATAAGTTTGCTGTTGTTCGAAATCTCATTCCCAGACAGAGATTACGGTATCCGGTTATCCCGTATGAGTGCAACCTGACCCCACAACACGCTTATACCACACGAAGTTCTGGGTACGAGGAAGACCGCACTTAAGATGGATAGATAATATAAGACAGGATACGACAAATCCGGGGCGCTAGACTCATCATGTCGCCAAGAAGTGTCACTGTGGAACCTAAAACTTGAGAACCAGTGTCGTATCTACTGGCACAATTTTCGCCAACGTGGCTTATTCTTGTTACCCAACACTATGGCTGACTCCTACACCTGTTACCTGACTCCAACACCTGTTACCTGACTCCTACACCTGTTACCTGACTTCTACACCTTTTACCTGACTCCTACACTTTTTACCTGACTCCTACATTTTTTCCTGACTCCTAAACTTGTTACCTGACTACTACACTTTTTACCTGGCTCTTACACTTTCTAACAGACTCCTACATGTAATACCTGACTCCTGCACTTTGTACCGGGCTTCTACCATTTCTACCTGACTCCTACACTTTTTATCTGACTCCTACACTTTTTACCTGACTCCTACACTTTTTACCTGGTTCCTACACTTTTTACCTGGCTGCTACACTTTTTACCTGGCTTATAGATTCTAAACAAATTTGTCTCCACCGTATATAAGAGTACAAGATGTGTTCAATAAGTATCCGTCCTAAAGTTGTCTCCATGGAAACAATGAAACATGAATGCTGTACTTTGTAAGGGGTTTAGAGAATCCTCGTGCGCTTGCAGGAATTTGTTTGTCGTCCGCAGATTGCGTCAGTCGCTGGCAGTCAGCCTTTCAGTGTTGAGTGTAGGGATCATCCGTCGGGTTTTCATTCACGACGAAATGACGGAAACAATTGAGCCCTTTTGATCGTTTTCTTTGGTTCTCGTGGGATTGTGCATCACGATTACTCACCGAAAGGTCAAAATATTACTAAAGAGTACCTCGTGGATCCTGTCGCTTTGTGATGCCGCTCGACGCTAACGACGGGATCTGTGGACAGCGGTTAATTGGAAGCTCCATCGTACTTAGGTTAACATCTTTATACTGATTTATATCAAACAATACATTCCTCTGGTTCAGCAGGCTCCATGTTCTCCAAACTCTCTCTGCTATTTCTGGTTGTTCTCCAAGCTGAAAACGTCACTGAAAGGGACCCATTTTTTCCAGCTGATTCAAACTGTCTTGGTCAAACACAACATTCCTCTGGTTCGGCAGCTTAAGATTTCTGGTTGTTCCCCAAAATGACAATTTCACTGAAAGGAATACGATTTTAGTCATGAGAAGAAATTATACAGAATTTGACGACGTAGCTCTATTCCATTCTCAAAGAGGCTTCCTTGAAATGCTTCTAACAATGGCGTGACCGCTAGAAGACGAGTCCGAAAGAGAGACAGAAGTTTGAAGGGGATTGGAGTTTCAAACCTCCAAATGAGTAATCGTAATTGTCCGGCCCAAAGGTCGGATACTTTTTGAACACACCTCGTATTCTTTCAACAACACGGCTTTCAATGACCCAAGCAACATCCTTGACCCAAGAAAGACGAGTTCAGCTCCCCATCTAGGCCCTTGACGTCTAGGGTCGAAAACTGACCTGATTTCCAGTACAGCTATAATCCATATGATTCTTACAGAACATAAGCCTGTACTAGTGCCATGGTCTTGAGTCGTCTCTTACAATAACATGTCAAAGTTGAAGGAGGGTGCTATTCTTTGATCTTCTAGATCTACTTATGCACAAGATGTATTGGGTGGTGCCCAACTTCAAGAGATATGAGCCACTGTTACCTGCCAAGCATGTAATAAAATACCTCTAACGAAGGTTGTGCATGTGGCTGCTATTGTATATGTCATTGATGCTATTGTTGTTAATGTCATTGCTGTTGTTGTTGTTGGTGCTGTTGTTGTTGATGTTATTTCTAATATTGTTGTTGTTATTGTTGCTGCTGTTGATGTCATTGCTGTTGTTGTTGTTGGTGCTGTTGTTGTTGATATTATTTCTAATGTTGTTGTTGTTATTGTTGCTGCTGTTGATGTCATTGCTGTTGTTGTTGTTGGTGCTGTTGTTGTTGATGTTATTTCTAATGTTGTTGTTGCTATTGTTGCTGCTGTTGATGTCATTGCTGTTGTTTGTGCTGTTGTTCCAAGCTACTCATGCTGAGTTGAGTTTACCGTCTCTCTTCTTACATTCCGACGCAAACTTGAGGAGGAGAACCGGGGTCTTCCCGGCGTTAGTGCAATGCGAGGATAAAACACTACTATAGTAAAAACAATGCTATAGGGATTGCAACTGTCAATCCCCACCTCATTGACCGAAGTGTTGTGGCACATCCTGGTTCCAGGTGCACAAAAGATAATGTGAGTCTTGATCAGTATGTCTCACATGACCCTTTGTTCTCTTGTGCGTGTATCTATGAACATTACGGAACACTATTGCTTTGAAAATCGACACTGCAAATGCTCAGCGCAAAGGCTTACTGCAAAGGAATCTATATGGAGCGAAAAGGCGTATCAGTGTGTCCAACTATTCTATACTTCTTCTTCTTCGCTCATCCTCAGATCAAGGTTTCGGTTTATCTTACAAAGGACTCCGTTGTTTGTAAGGCTGTTTCATCTCCATACAGCTTCTGTCTCATATCTGTCTCACGAGGCCAGCATTGTTCTCTCTTTTCCTGCGTAAGCATGCAGCTTTGTAGGATGTGTTCCATGGTCATGGTATGCTCCCCACATGGGCACCTGTCCTCTGTCCCAATCCTCATTTTGTTGTAAAGATGACCTTTGAGTTTGTTATGTCCAGTTCTCAGTCTGAAGATGATGACTTGCTCTTCTCTAATTAAGTTAAAGTAGCTGTCTTCTTTTCGGAAGTCGGGGTGTTGATCAGCCCATTTTAACCTGAAGTTGGCTTTAATTATGGTCTTGGCCTCATTATATGTGATACTCAGGTCTATTTGTGGGGATGCTCCTCCACTCTTTGCTAGTTTGTCTGCAGCTTCATTGCCTTCAATATTGCAGTGGGGTATGATCCACTGTATGACCAACCTTGGGTGTTCTGCTGAGAGCTGTGTCAGGGAGAACATGCATTGCTCGAGATCTTCATCTTTGTTTCATATGCTATACTTGAGTGGCAAAACAGGTTCAGTGGGTGCCTGCTGATCAAGACTGACAGGGTACGCTGTCCAGTTATTAAGTGCCACGTTCCCCAACTCTAAATTAGTTTTGTCCCATCTTATCCACTTGTGCCGTGAGGCGCCGGGGGAGCCGTAGTTATCTGTCCAGGACCAGACGCGTCGCTGAAGTAGTCGTCATCTCACGATAGTTGAGAATATCCGCAACATTTCCTATCCATCTAACTCTAGGTCTGCCTCGGTTGCGAAAACCCGACTTCAATCCACGTGCTACTGGAAACAGGTTGTGCCACATCAGGCTTTCCAACGAGGTGGTGATCGAAATTGTAATCCCCGTAGTGATGAGCTTACTGAGGAGTCTCGTATCGGAGGTCGCGGGATCGAATCACGGTGGAGACCGGGATTTTTTTCACGCGGATCTTCTGGTAAAAGTTCCTCTGAACCCTGGGAAGTGAGATCGGATTCCTGTGTTCAGTGTCGAGCACGTTAAAAATTCCTTGGCAGTTGGTTCGCTGCCCGGACAAAATTAAAATTAATAATCTACCCAAGTTATTTATCCCTTTCCCTTTGTGGTTTGTTAAAAGCAGCTATAGATGGCGCCTAACTAGCTGCGGGTCTACTTAGCCCTAGTGTTTGAGTCTATTAAGATGGACTCACACATCGGTAAAGACCCGACTCCAAGAAACTGGTTGTATACCGACTGTATAGAGTCTAAACCAGTATAAAAAACGTTAAGTTAAGAAAAGTTAACCAAACATCTCAAGTACGTCTCGGGATGTAGGAAGAGCTACTGTAACCAGCTATCAAGGACACATCCTCAACATGAGTAGCTTCGAACAACAACATCTATACCCTTTGCAATTTTTTGTTAGCGACTGTTCACCTAAATGTCTGCCCGGATTACAGCAATGTCTTTTCCATACAACAAAACATAACATTTCCGTTCCGTGACATTCCCACAATGCCATTCCAATGTGAAGGTTGTATATCTATCTATATGGCCACAGTAGCCCATATACCTTGTCAATAATAGCCTAAAACATGTTTCACCTGTAGCTCTCGTACTTTGTCCTACCCGGTGAAGTTAAAAATATATTCAAAGATTAAAAAGTAGGAGGAACGAGTCTTCTTTGAACGTCAGGCCACAGTTTATTCCTTCTGATGCCTGAATATTAATCGCCCTGGTCACGATCGCTAGGGGTAGGGATCTGTAACTTATGGATCAAGGTTCTGATCTGGACCTTTAGACGAAAATAACAGAAGTAATTCCAAACTGAATATCGCTATCAAAAATAATTTTTGTGAAGTAAAACAGCACGATTTTCATAAATTGTCTCGATTGCTTTCGTAGGTTGTTGGAATGTATTATTCAATCAATAAATCAATCAATTAAAACATGTTGGCTCCATGTGGAGCATATGTCTTCAATACGTACACGTCAATAAAGACAACAATATTAGAAAGATAGAAAAGGAAAATGACCTAAGGGTTAAAATAGATCATACAGGTAAGGGGAATGAACATGTCCGGGTAGCAGTGAAAAGGGAAAATGCCATATTAGATACGATAAAAAGAAATATTAATCATAGGAGCAAGGAAGTGATAGTCAAACTGTATAAAGCATTAGTTAGACCTAGATTGGAGTAATGTGTACATGTGTGGAGTCCTTATCATAGAGGAGATATAAACATGCTGGAACGGATACAAAGAAGAGCGACAAAGCTGATAGTAGGATTCTAGAATTATAGTTATGAGGAAAGACTCAGAAAAACCGGCCTACAGTGTCTAGAAAAGAATTCGAAGTGACTTAATTCAGGTTTATAAGATGATCAACGGGAAGGATAAATTAGACTATAACAATTTAAAATTAAAATACAACCGCCTTCGAGAATAAGGGAGCCGCGTAGCGCAGTGGTTAGCGCGATGGCTTCGCATCATTCAGGAAAGTAAAAGCGGCGAGGGAGAGGACATAACTACCACCCTCATTTAGCCGAGCCTTTGAGATGTGAGATCGCTAACACCTCACACCCCTATGCAGTAATGCTATGGGTTACTTTACTTTACAAGAATAAGAGGGCATAGCCTACTGTGCACAGTCCAAGCCCCACAAGCGTAGAGAAGGCTAGCGAGAACGATGGCACGATATACTTGGGCCTCGGTTTCTGCTTTGGTGCTCCATCGATTTCAAATACCTTCACGCAGATGGCCAAGTGCCGAGTTGGGCGCAGAAATTTCTGAGCTTACCTCTTCATCAGTACCTTTTTCTGTTTGTGTGACTGTCTGTCGAACGCAGTATGAAAATAAAACGAGCCACTGTAACCTTCTAGTTACGTCTTAAAAGTCTACTGAAGAAGGATGTGGCTAGCAAAGTCATACTATTTTTTGTTCTTTTGTTTGTTCATTGTTTTGACGTTCCCTTATTTCTCCATTCTCCAAGTCGGTGTGCGTTGCACCACTATGATTTTATTTTGCACCTGTCACACCAGTGCATCCGACTTCGTCATGCATTTTATGTAAGAGTCTGCTTCGTCCTGCATTTCCTAAGAGTTTACTTCTCCGGGGTAACGACCAGAGCTGTGATTTGGTAGCGAACATTTGGGCTGTGAGCCGTATCATTTAACCACTAGCCCACGCCATAATATAAAACCATTGATATTCAAACGGTTTCCAGAAATGCCGGCTTATAGATTTCATGTTATGGGTCAGTTGTTGAGATGGCCCTAATCTTCGTTTGGAGCATAAATGTCATTCTATAAACTGCATCTCCATCACAGTGTGTATCCGTGTTACTATCCAGATGTATGTCTGACAATCTATCTTTATCCATGAATCAATCAATCAGATTCCCCTGCTAGCGATGAAGGCAATAGTGTCAAGATAGAAAGAGTTTGTGTGACTTGTCTGAGGTCTGCATATGTGTCTTGCGCTTTAATTGGATTTAAGTGAGAAAATTTGCGCTATCTTCAACAGCACTCTCTCGTCCTGAACTACCCTGATCCCGTGGCGAGGCGTGTTAGCAGAAACTAACGGGGATAGCACGGGATGCAATTTAATATTTTCTCAGTTCTACTCTCTAATTTTCTAGCCTGGGTAGCTGGATAGGAGTTTCATTATTGCTGAATTTGTGAATATCTGGAGTGGTAACCGGGTTTTAAAAAAGGGAGGATATGACCTCTGCAATATTCAAAGCATGTAATAAAATTCGACTAAATAAGGTTGTGTATAAGCCTAGCAACCTCATAATGTAAACATTACTACTGAACACACCACTTGATATGCTCTGATACAGGCTTTCTGTAATGTAATCCGTCTATATATTTCTGCATGTGTGTTTGTCAGTTGATTATCAGTCTGTCTATCGTTCTGTCTATTTTCCCAAAATGTACGAGTATGTCAAATTCATAGTTAGTCTCTCTGTATATTTTTCTGGCCATCTGTGCCTAAATATACAGTATATAAAATGTATAGTCTGTTTACCAGTCAGCCTACCCGCTCGATAATTCATCCATCCATCCACCCAACTCCATCCATTTATCTATCTATCTATCTATCTATCTATCTATCTATCTATCTATCTATCTATCTATCTATCTATCTATCTATCTATTTATCTATCTATCTATCTAATCCGCCTGGAGCACCCGGTCCACCTTCATCAGCACGCTCGGGATGTAAGAAAAGCTACTGCAACCTGCCACTTAACGTCCTTTTCAGGACGCACAAAAGAGTAACCTACTCATTGTGGGCATTCGCAAACAACAATCTGGCTGTCTTTATGTCAGTCCATCCGTCCGTCCATCCGTATGTCTTTCTGTCTGTCTGTCTTCATGTCTAGACTCTCTGGCTAGATACCTGCATTTTCATCTATCGGTACGTCTACATGATTGTCTCCCCCTCTGCAAACCATCTTACACCAATGATCCCGCCCACCAACATATGTGATGTGCTATATTTTCTCAAGAACAGGTCACGAACCACCCCTTCAAAGAACTGTGCCATGACAAATCATACACATAGTTAAGCAAAAGTAAACAAATCGGGTAACAATAACATTCACAAGAAATGACGTTTTGTTGGAAACCGGTGCACTGTTAATGGACAGACAGCGCTGAATGAAACGTCGAGCTAGGTTGACGAGCTCACATTTTGGTTGAAGATTTTTGTAGACATCTTGGGCTATTCAGTTTGTGTTTTAATCACTTATAGTTGGTCAGGTCGTGCGTGTTCAATGTTGAAAAAAAAGAGCTGTGTGCGTTATTTATTCGTTCGTAAGTTGTGAATGTTTGCGTTTTGATTGTTGAAAAAATGGTTGTACGTTATTTAGTCGTTTATAAGTGACAAGTGTGTGTTTTTACTGTTAAAAAAGAGGTTGTGCTTTATTTATTGGTTCGTAAGCTGTGAGTGTTTGCGTTTTAACCGTTTAAAAAAAGGGGTTTCTGTGTGATTTATCGTTCGAAGACCAAAGTTACCTGCTCATGTTATGCTCCACCTGTAACAGAGTTACAAGGAAGCCCCGAAAACACCGTTCGGGGACACTCACACATCATTTTAGAGAGATGGAGTTCATAGAACAGCCGTTGTTCGAAATTTTTCAACAATGCTTGTTTAAGACTGTTTAGCCGAATTGGATTTTCTCACGGTTCCTACTGGAAAATCCCACGACCTTTTAGGTCAAGAAAGAATAGCCTTTCTTTAGTATCAGGAGGTTTCATGACAAGTTGACGCGCCAAAACTAGACAAAGATTGACTTCATAGATCTAACGGGGAAAATAACGTACATAACCTGAGAGATCCTAGTATTTGAGATAGACCACAGAATAGAAGAGCACGAAGCTGTTGGTAGGTAGCTAGGACAGAGCGAGAAGCCAGAATAGAGCCAGAACATCAGCTGAAGTTGAGTAGTTAGAACAGCGCCAGAACATCAGCTGAAGTTGAGTAGTCAGAACAGAGCCAGAACATCAGCTGAAGTTGAGTAGTTAGAACAGAGCCAGAACATCAGCTGAAGTTGAGTAGTTAGAACAGAGCCAGAACATCCGCTGAAGTTGAGTAGTCAGAACAGAGCCAGAACATCAGCTGAAGTTGAGTAGTCAGAACAGAGCCAGAACATAGCTG